>MU184388.1:0-23561 GCA_016904865.1 Pissodes strobi | reverse complement strand
TTCTGAAAATGGCAAGCATCTTATTGAAAGGTGTTTTTCCAATTCATACGATAAAAATAAAATTGCTAGTTAAGAAGGATATGTTTATTTTTGAGTCTTGAAGCAACGTATACTTTGTACAAACACGAATCAATACCAGAGAACATCTACGTTCTCTGTCAATACATTCTACCTATCTATTTTACTTATCTAAAGTAAACATTGTTACGGGTGGAAATTGTTTCATTTATAAAAGTCATTTTAGGAAGGAATATCGTTTGGAAAATCATCTCTATTGTTTTTTTTTTCGATAAGGCCGAACCTGACTAGTTTCCTGACAGCAGTATTCAAATTGGCATTTAACGTATTTCGTTGAATGACAGTCGATCGATTTTGACGTGATTACAGATTTTTCTTAATCTAGAAGGATGAGGGAAAATAGAAGAATCGGTTGTTGTTGATTCAGTTAGTCTATTGTTTTCGTCATTAGCCAAAGAAGATTCCTTGGAGTGAGAAGAATTAGCTCCCGAGAAGTGTTTCAATTCTGAGATGAAATAGGTTGGAAGCCGTTTTAGACTTTCGGGATAGGGAGGTTGTACTGTAGAAAGTTTAAATTCTACCAACAGCCATTATGGCGATAATCCCAGTTTTTCTTTAAGATATCCAGGAAGGTTTTGGTTAACCCCAGTTATAGGTAAGTTGTTTTAAGTTGTTGTGAATGTGGAATTTCATGTTAGTTTGCTTTTATGGATTAATTTCCGTTTTAGGGTTCTAGTTGCGGATTCCCCGTAGGGTTGTTAAGAATTTTATTTTGGAACCTGACAAAATTAGGCTACTCATTAGTTTTGGATGACAGCAGAGAATGATGATTGTCAATTTATGGTCAAGTGTTTAACTGGTTAATTGAACGAGACACGTCCGGGAACGTTTTCTTCCCTAAAAAATACGAAGAAGGAAAAGGAAAACTCCTCTTTGGTTTACAGTAGGTCCCGTATACAGATAACTGTTTTCTTTTAGTCGACAATAATGTTTACATGTAGCGATTCGACAGAATTTTAGCGTCGCCGTAAAGACTTTTAATTTAATCAAGATTTAGTAACTCAAACAGTATTTTGAACAGTTTTAATATTTTCTATAGTATTTATTAACAATTATTATCTCAATCACTAGAGTTTATATAGTACCTTTTGTGAAATGTAGCTACACCGGCATAATTCCATTATTTTATTCTCTCGTGTACTAGATTGTTGAATAATTTCTAGTGAATTTTATAACCGGGGAAGTTTATCCATTCTATTTTTCTTTTTCTGGCATTTATATCAAAACGTAATAAAACCCTTTGAGGAATTTGGTTTCTGTTAGGAACTTGCAACTCGGGCTTACGTGAAGGCTATGTATTAACTTAGAATAGTTTATGTGGTAAAGTCCGGTAATTTTTATCACCGTCTAGGTTGCAGGTTTCGGGCAGGGCGATACGGGGGAGCGAACTTTCTAAATTTTAATCCCTTTTTCTTGACACCTCTTAAAGTTTTCTTATAAGGCTAGAGGAGCAGGAGGAGCTTGCTTTATTTTACCCCAAAATAAAAGTATTGGCCTCAATTTCTGTTGTTATTTTGTGTGAATTGGAGTATCTAGGAATTGTGTGATAACTGTGTGCAGGTAGCGTAGACTACGGCAGGTAATTATTTACTTATTCGAAACTTGAGTTGGTACCGTTTCTTTTATCCAAGTTTTTTTTACTGTGTCCGTAATAACAACGATAAGGCTTTGCCAACAAAAGTAAACTTGGTGGCGTCCAACCTCGACTTGGCCTTTAACCTATATTGATTTAATTCCATATCCAGGTACATTATTTTGGAACTTGTTTAGTGGGAATAAAAAACATCGGACCACCCTGAACTGAACTAGCGTAGGTGTTTTTCAGGCGGTGCTGATGCTGGTAGGACTCATACGAAGGCTGGTGGTGACCAAATTTCAAGGTATTACATCTGACTATAGTTTATTTATTGTGTAATTCTTAATTTGATAGCAGTTTGTCGTCCAGCGCCATCTGCTGAGTATATTATCTTTAAATTGAATGACAATAACGCGTCCAACTTCAAATCAGCACTTAGCAGTAGTTTTAACTGCATACCAAGCAGTAGAGAGTTATAATTTTATAACAACATACGTATTATATCTTTGAAACGATTCCTATTTTATTTCTAAAAGAACAACAAACTTATACCACAATAAAATCTGGAAAATAAGATTTATATAAACCATAATTTATGTAAGTTTTCCTAATTGATATAGAAAGCGCCAACATATTCCCAGATTTAGCGTATTCTCGAAAATATCTCTAACTTTCTCTTAACTTAGAGTTTTAGTGCGTTCAGTTGCTCTTATAAATATTAGAGAACCCAAAAATATCATATTTCCATTGAGATTAGTTTTTGAAACATGATAAGGCTTGCGATAAGAGTTTTAAAAATTGAGAAATACTGAGGTAACCCGCCTATTTAAAATATTATTTCATTAGACCTGATACATTCTGGAACACCCCACATATTGAAATAAAAAAAACTAGTAAAACAAGCCATAAATTGAAGTGGGGTTTTGCGAGGTTTTTTGGAGAAATCCGAAAACGTATCGCTCGAGAACGAAGATAGATAGTCAAAAACAAGCGCAGTGTACGGTTTATTTTGATTAATTGTTTTGCTTCAGTATTGTAAAATATCTTGACAGGTCAGTAAAATTTATATTATTGTTATTAACATTATTTGCACAAGTATTTCTTTTATTCTCATGTATAATTCATATTTAATGGCATAACATGTGTATATATTTAATGAAATCGTTTTATGCTGTGAGTAACGCTGCTTTAAATGAAAACAAACATGTATTGTTCGCTGTCTTTTCGTGCTGGAATTTTAGTTGTTTTATGACTGTAATTGTAATGTAAGCAAGGGACTTGATGAATCTTGAACATTTTCCTTCCTTGACTGGGCGAATATCCTAGCTATAAAGCGTGGGCTTACGGGCAAAACGCACTAAGTCGTTCTTTTTAACAAATTTTATCTTATTTTAATAATGTGCTTTTGTATAATTATGTAAATTAAGCATTGTTACTATCAAGCCTGGATTTTTGGTTTAAATTAAAAACCTATGTGTAATTTAAATTAACCCTAATTTGCAACCTTGATTTTCGACTTGGTGCTATTTGCTTGTAAGTACCCGAAATGATAACGGATCACTCTAGAGATATTGGCTCAAATTGCAGTTATGGCTGAGTAACCTCCTGTATGGGACCTCAGTACCTGCTGGCGACGGCTGGCTAACTAATACCAAACTCTTTAGTTTTAAATGTATTGTAATACTATTACGAGTGTTGAACTTCGAATTGTGGCGCGGCAGACAGTAATTTAACTAATTATTATACTAATAAAGGTTGTACAGCATAATTCGGTTGGAATTTAGATCGAGGGTTTCTCTACCGTACTCTTTCCCCTCGTGAATTCCAGGATGAGTCCGGCACGTTTTTCTCTAATAATTTGGCACATTTTCTTTAATATTAGGCGTAGTAGGAATCTGTGGTTTAATTTACATGACGCACCTTTCCCTCAATTTTCCCTAATTGTGTTTCGTCAAAGCGCATTCGGGGTAAGTAAAGTTGTGCAAGATATAATAATAACACAAAGTAGGGATTGGTTATATTTTTAATCTATTTTAAAGGTCATTGGCAAAATACAGACAACGCACAACCTTACTTATCTCATTCAACTATGTTGAACCGACCCGGGTAAGTTATACTACAATACTTGAAAAATACTTAACTAATTCAAATGAAATTTAGCGCAGATATGTAATTAGTCATAATGGATTTGAAAATAAATGCGGCGATGGTGCTAACTTTGTAATTTACACAGAGATAATTTCAAATTAGCTTTGTATGGCGGTGACTTCGAAAAAGAAACCTTAGAAGAACTTCGATACATTTTTTTAAAATCGACTTCAAAATATATATGTTTAATCTCGCCTCTTTGCTCCCAACTAGAAACGCCCCACGACAGCACAAATGCTAGTTTAGTGACCCCAACGAAGCTGAAAAACCTAAAAAAGTGGAAAACGGTTGCCGTTTGTCAAGAACGAAAAATCTAAAAATGAAAATGGATTTTTTTAATCGACTATAAAAATAAATTTAATCTCGTCTCTTTGCTCCCAAGTAGGAACACCCCACTGTATCACTCATTTAGAACATGCCATCAGTTCAGCAGTGGTATGGAATCCAAAAAAAAAACAGAAGATTGGGGATGAAAATGTGGTGCAAATGGCCTTTCTCCTGTACCCACGACAGAAAAACCAGCCCCCGAAATTTTATTCAAAATAGTTTCATGCAATTGTAAGAAAGGGCTACGGTGGAGCATGTAGCTGCAGAAAAGTTGGTTTGAAATGCTCCCTTATACGTGGATTTTGTAATAGCAAAGTAATAGTCACGAATGCGACAATGTTCCAGAGGCTCGAGAGCGATGATGAACATGAGGACTTGTCCTCAATTGTGGATCAGATTATTCAAAACACCGATAACGACTTAGAAGACAAAATGTAGGATGGAGACATAAATTAACCCGGACCATCTAAAAGAAAGAAAAAGTAAATGGGGGAATATTAAAAACAATAAATAGTGGATTAGACGTATTGGGGACACCACTTAAAGAAACGCACCAATTAGCTTTACCTCATAGTGGGGTGCAAATAAGTTTAAACGTGCGTTACAAAGAATATTATGTATTGTAGCTGTCAATTTCATGAGACAAATTTATAAATGATAGTTAAAAAATAGCTCATTTTCTGCAAAATGTAATAAATTTACTGTAATTACCAAACAAATATTTAGAAAAAATCTTGTAAAACTAAAAAACTGGAGTTCGACGTATTTTTTTAAACTTCATCTCTGCGCCCGTATAACTCTTCACCTGTTAGACTTACAAACAAAATGTAAAAACATAAAATGTAGGAAATTTTATTCCCTTTTGGCTTTGTTAACTTCATATTTTGTCAGAAAATTAACCATTGCGGAGATAAGGTTATAAAATGATTTTATTATACATGTAATCTAAGATGGCGGCGAGCGCGGTACCTCCTCAAGGTCGAAAATTTGGATTTTTGATATGGGTTTACCCATAATTAACATATAATAAAAATAATTTTTACCACACCTCTTGCACTCGAAAAATCCTTACGTTCTGGCCTATTACCGCAACTCAAATTCTCTCTCTTTTACTGGACGCTAACGCGTAAAATAATATTGCCAAAAAATCATAAACAATGTTATAAATAATAATACTGAAATATTATTGTAAATATTGTCACGACTTGTATTTTTTTACTTTTTTATTTGTGTAGCCCATATTTGGGATCGTACTTCGTCAAATTGAGAAGAGATGATAAAGGAGACACGTTGATAAAAACAATAACAAGTTTATTTACAAACAAACTTAACAATGGTTAGACTGTATATTAATAAAAGTGTGTTTATGTTTATAGATGAATTTAGAGTTTACACTATACCCAATTAATATTAAATGCATATCTTCTTGAGGGAGGCTTGGTTCAAAGTTTTTCTAGGCCCTTGGTCACTGTTTTATTAATAAAGTTTAAGTGAGCTGGGTTGTCTTTTATTTATGTATTCGTTTTAATATTTATATGGTAAGTCTTTTAGCGTTTCTAATTCAAGTTTGTCACAGATTTCTAAGGCACTTGCACTACTTTTAAAAATCCCCAAAAATTCCCTTACTGTAAATTTGGATACATACTTCACTCGTAGATTCGACTCTCACTACTTTTTAGAATCCCACGGGTGCCGTGTACCTGTGCACACCTACATCCAGGTTAGGTAAGGACCTGATCACCCTGGACCTATGTCCAGGTGTTCACAGATATTGATGTTGTGGGATAGAACAACTAGAAGTGGAGGCACCTGTGTGCTGCCCCCATCCAATTGAGCGGTATGGAGAGACCCGAAAGCCTGATGAATTTGGCGTTTGCCTGCGTATTTATATGCTACAAAATGCTGATGGCTGCAACGTTAAGAATTAACGTTCCGCTCTAGTTGTTTATAATTAACTGTGAATGTTTATATAACATTTTTCAAGATCAAGTTCAAACTTAGGACAGGGTGATATTTAATTAGTAGGTATGCTGTTTAGTAGTTCACACATTTCTCCTTCCTGATAACGTTGGTCCCAACGTTTTATCCAGACTTTTTTGCTTTAGAAGAGAAAAAAAGCCCTCAATTCGAGAAGACACATTGCATTGCACAAAATTTTACTATAATTTATTATATATTTCGTCAGTGGACTTGTTTTGGCTTAGATCCACCCATTAGCATTTCATTTTGTAGTCTATGCAGTCGTAAGTGCTCGTGTGGTTTGACCCGCTCTTTGTTAGTGGAGACTACAATGCGCTCTTCTGCTGCTAGTTATACATGTAACAAAAAAAATCGTTTTACAAGTTGTATTAACAATGTTATAATCCTATCCTATATGTTCTTATTTGTGAGGTTTTGTTGTCTTATTAACAAAATCATAATTTGTCAAACCCGGCTGTTTACTGGAAATGCTACTCCAAAATGTATTTGCTTTTATGGCAAACAACGTTTTAAGTCTTAGAATTCATTGTGTTAATAAAGCAACTACGTGACAAAATTATAATTTAAATACGGTCCTGTCTTTAACTTATTACTATTTATATAGGAAATACTTCTCTAGACAAAACTCTCCCAATTTGATTTCTTTAAGCTTACTGACCTTATACCGAAATGCAAACCTATCCGTTTTGAGAGCATCACCTTGTTCCTTATTCCGGCTTATAATTTTATCTATTTTTAACACTAGAGTTTATGCCTATGCCTTTTTTCTAATAAATTGCTTTTTATATGATATCCCCTCTGTTAAGATGCGTCTATGTCAAAAGAATTGACATTAATTAATTGTCTTTATATTGGTTAGTTTGGGGTATAGTTGGTTAATGGGGCTTTGTTTATAAAAATAATGAATTTTCCGTGGCGTTATAAATTAACTTATTGAGGCTCTGTCTTAAAATAAATTACCTATATTAATAATATTATGGTTTATTAACTATTGCGTAGTGATAAAAAAGTAAATAAAAAATAAAATTTAAAACACGGTCCTGTCTTTATATTATTTAACCACAGTTTTTTAATTCTTATTTTAATATCCATAATATAGAATTTTATCAAAACTTTTATGTATTTTATAAAGACGGTCCTGTCTATGTATTTAATATTTACTTTATGCCTCTGAAATTATAGCAGTTTATTTAACTCAGTTAAGGCTGATTTTCATATATAAGACTGTGCACCGACTGTACCCCTACCGTGCACCTACCGTGTCGTTTTCACCGTAAATGAAAAAATTGTATGTTCCATATAAATGCACTGCAGCTCTTATTTACATTTTCACATATAGGACTGTGCTACGACTGTGTTGCGGTTGTCCAGTCCTACTGAGAAAAAAGAGAAGACGCGAGACGGCCGCAGCATGGTAGGCGCACAGTCCTATATATGCAAATCAGCCTTTATACTATAAAAAACTTACTGGCTTTATATATCAAATTACATTTATTTATTTTATTCGTTGACCTACTACAATATGCTGGCTTTGTTTATAGAAATTAAATATCTTTGCAGCTATCATATTATACCTTTACGAATCTTATTATCTACTCATGTTATTGCCTTGAAATGCGTTCTGGCGTTACTTCGATGATAATGATGTGTAAATTAATAGAGAATTATACGTTACGCTTCCATGTTTGACGTTGTGGACGATAGATGGCGACTGGATATGCCATCCTTTGCAGATTCCTTGGTGGCTGTGGCACCGTCTATAGATATTCTAATAAGTCCGCTCACTCCAGCATGCCGTGGAAAATACTGCCGTTGACCTTGAACACACTCGGCCACTGTACAGTAAACGAATGGGTGCAGCTACGGTGTACGATCAATATGAACTGCCGCTCGATTATTTTTATACGGGGAGCGTTCTATTAGGAATAAATGATATGAATATGATTACGTATTAATGTTTGGATTATTTATTTGTTATGAACAACTATTGACATTCTCTGTCTCATTTATAGCTCATTAATGATACTACTTTGTAATAGTTACTTAGTATTATAATAAATAAGTAAATAATAAAGGAAATATTATCCACGATATGGATAAAAATATCAATAGGTACAACTTGTATTGTTTAATTACGAACACAAGTTACAAAATATAACAGGAAAATAGCGACAATGGAATAATTTTAACCTGATATTTTCGGCTGTCGATAGGTATCGATATTTTATTACATTTTGTTATTAATATGACAAATGCGTTGTCACAGTGGATGTCGTCTTTAAAAAGAAAATGGAAACACCAACTAACCTGTGCCACACCCATAACTTAATCCAAACATTAAAAGTGTTTTCCATCTAGGGTTTTTTTATTCTTAATTAGTGGTTAAAACAGCGATCAAACTCACTTATACTCATATATAACTCAACTTATATACATAATTTGGGCGAAGGTAAATATTAGAAATCCACAAATTTTAGGCTATTTTGATATTCTTTGGATTCATGAAAGCGATTTTTCAAAGCCATGCATGTGACGACACGTTTTGGAATTTTCGTCTCGCAAAAGAGATAAAGCATATGACTCTCTCTCTCCCTCTTTCTCTTTTATGGAATCGGTAAAGATTAATCAATTTTTATGAGACGAAGTGAAACTAACCGAAAGTTGATTGGACGACTAACCCAAATCTATTAAAATTAATTATGACGCATCGGAACTGCTTCAAATGACTAAAACCAGTTGAGACTAACTGAAACTAACCGAAAGCTGATTCGGCGACTCACCCAAACTAACCAAATCTTAGATTATAACATATCGGAACCGGTTCAAATGATTAGATTAAGTGAGATTAAGTGAAACTAACCGAAAGTTGATTCGACGACTAACCCAAACTAACCAAATCTATTAAAATTGATTATAACGTATCGGAACCGACTCAAATGACTAAAATAAGTTGAGACTAACTGAAACTAACCGAAAGTTCATTAGACGACTAACCAAAATTAACCATCTAACCAAATGTATTAAAATTGATTATATCGTATCGGAACCGGTTCAAATGTCTAAAATAAGTTGAGATTTAGTGAAACTAACCGGAAGTTGATTCGATGACTTACCCAAAATAACCTAATCTATTAAAATTGATTATAACGATCGGAACCGACTCAGATGACTAGAGTAAGTTGAGACAAAGTGAAACTAACTGAAAGTTGATTCGGCGACTAACCTAAACTAACCAGATCTAATAAAATTCGTTAGAGCATATCGAAACCTGATCAAATGACTAAAATAAGTTGAGACAAAGTAACCAAATGTTGATTAGACGACTAACTAAATGTATTCAAATTGATTATAACGTATCGAAAGTTCAAATGTCTATAATAAGACGAGACTAAATGAAACTAACTGAAAGTTGAGTCGGCGACTAACCCGAAGTAACCAAATCTATTAAAATTGGTTATAGCGTATCGGAACCGCATCAAATGACTAAAATAAGTTGAGATTAACCGAAACTAACCAAATCTATTAAAATTGATTATAACGTATCGGAACCGACTCAAATGACTAAAATAAGTTGAGACTAAGTGAAATTAACCGAAAGTTGATTAGACAACTAACCAAATCTATTCAAGTTGATTATAACATATCCGAACCGACTCAAATGACTAAAATAAGTTGAGACTAAGTGAAACTAACTGTAATTTGATTAGACGACTAACCAAAACTAACCAAATCCATTAAAATTGATTATAATGTACCGGAACCGGCTCAAAGAAGTAAAATAAGTTGAGACTCGCTAACGAAGTAGTCACTTCTATCACGTATACTATGCTACTTGTGACTTTTTTTAATAAAAAATCATTAAAACCTTGTGTACAAATCTGCTGTAATTGCTACTACTTTTCTCTGCCGACTTTCAATGTATTGTTTTGTTTTTATTGAAATAACCCAGACGGCGCATGCGAGGTTTGTAGACAAGGCTGTGTTGCCAGATTTATTCTTTAACTCTATATGGTTTTAAATTAAAATGGTACATTTCTAAGTTTGACAATTTTATGTTAGTCAATAGTTGTGTTGTGCTGAATTTAAAATATATATCTATATAATATCTATTAATCATGAAATTATTATTTTATATAACTTATTAAAGCGAGGCAAAGCGGTAGTGATATTAAGCTGATAAGAATTGATATTATTCATTGCTCTATCTAAAAGGTTGAAGAGCATGATTATTTCTCTTGCTGACTATAGGTATTTTATTTCCTTATATTCCTTGCGTTTCTATACAAGCGTCTAGCGTCTGCGGTATAACTATTTGCAATCATGCGCAATTGCGTTTCGGGATCAGCTTTTTTGCTTGTGATACTGATTCGATTCCCGTCGGTGACTAGTTTTATTTTTATTTTTTTGGTTATATTTGTTAGTTGGGGTTAATTTTAGTTTAGTGTTAGGCAGGGTTGGTCAAGCGTGTAGCGTCCCGGTCTCAATGCGCTTGTTTGATTCATTAAAGTTAGTTCCGATTATGTTTGCTTAATATGGGATACTGACCCGCGCGTAGCGAATAGCACAGGACACGTGATTGAAGTAAATACTTCTCAAGTTTCAACTCATTTTATTTATATGAGCCGGTTTCGATACGTTTTTATAATCAATTTTTATATATTTGTTTAGTTTTGGTTAATCGTCTAATCACCTTTCTGTTAGTTTCACTTAGTCAACTTATTTTAGTCTTTTGATCAGTTTCCGATATGCTATAACCAATTTTAATAGATTTGGGTAGTATGGGTAGTCACCGAATCAACTTTCAGTTAGTTTCACTTTGTCTTGACTTATTTTAGTGAATTCAACCGGTTCCGCTAGGTTATAATTAAATTTAATAGATTTGGTTAGTTTGGGTTAGTCATCGAATCAACTTCCGGTTAGTTTCACTTAGTCCCAACTTACTTGAGTCATTTCAATCGGTTCCAATACGTTTTAATCAATTTTAATACATTTGGTTGGTTTTGGTTAGTCGTCTAATCAACTTTCAGATAGTTTCACTTTGTCTTAACTTATTTTAGTCATTTCAACAGGTTCCGGTAGGTTACAATCACTTTTAATAGATTTGGTTAGATTGGGTTAGTCGTCGAATCAACTTTCTGTTAGGTTTCTCTTTGTCTCGACTTATTTTAGTCATTTGATCAGGATCCGATATGATATAAGCAATTTTAATAGATCTGTTTAGTTTGGGTTAATCGCCGAATCAACTTTCAGTTAGTTTCACTTTGTCTCAACTCATTTTAGTCATTTGAACCGATTCCGATATGTTATAATCAATTTTAATACATTTGGTTAGTTTTGGTGAGTCGTCTAATCAACTTTCAGATAGTTTCACTTTGTCTCAACTTATTTTAGTCATTTCAACCGGTTCCGGTAGGTTACAATCAATTTTAATAGATTTGGTTAGTTTGGGTTAGTCGCCGAATCAGCGTTCAGTTAGTTTCACTTTGTCTCAACTCATTTTAGTCATATCAAACGGTTCGAATAGGTTATAATCAATTTTAATAGATTTGGTTAGATGTTAGTCGTCGAATCAACTTTCGGTTAATTTCACTTAGTCTCAATTTATTTTAGGCATTTGAACCGGTTCCGATACGTTTTAATCAATTTTAATAGATTTGGTTAATTTGGGTTAGTCCCCGAATCAACTTTCAGTTAGTTTCACTTTGTCTCGACTTATTTTAGTGAATTTAACCGGTTCCGCTAGGTTATAATCAATTTTAATAGATTCGGTTAGTTTGGGTTAGTCGTCGAATCAACTTTCGGTTAGTTTCACTTAGTCTCAACTTATTTGAGACATTGAACTGGTTCCGATACGTTATAATGAATTTTATTAGATTTGGTTTGATTTGGTTAGTCGGCTAATTAACTTTCGTTTAGTTTCACATAGTCTTAACTTATTTTAGTCATTTGATCCGGTTCCGATACGCGATAACAAATTTGAATATATTTGGTTAGTTTGGGTTAGTTATCCAATCAACTTTCGGTTAGTTTCATTTAGCCTTACTTATTTTAGTCATTTGAACCGGTTCCGATAAGTTATAATCAATTTTAATAGATTTTGTTGGTTTGGTTTAGTCATCCAATCAACTTTCGGTTAGCTTCATTCACTTCGTCTCATAAAAATTGAATAATTCTTTACCAATTCCATAAGAGAGAAAGAAGGAGAGATCACGTGTAGTTACATAACAGTCATCAACAGTACAATAAGAAAAACTACCCTTAGCCATCTTAACCATATATATTTTTTAAATAGCGTATAACGTAAATCGTGCGAAAACTATTCCGTAAAAATAAATTTACACCGTCCGATCGCGGAAGTACTTGCGAAAACTGAGTCACGGCTAAGCCGTGACATTGACACGCGTCAATGTCAATGCCGATGGGTGAGGGATTGGCGCAGGCAGGAGGGAAATTTTCCGCGGCACGCTCGAGTGAGCGGACTTATCAGAATATCTATAGACGGTGGCTGTGGTTGATGGGTGTGTCAAAATGGCGTCGACTTGATTTTCTTGCTTCTCCGTGTGTTGGCATTAGATGAGCTAAATAATACAATAAAATATAAGTATCGTGAATATTGAGTATGTGGTGATAATTATACTTACAAGTTTGCCTTTTTTGGTCAATGTGTGCTGTAGCGCCTGCACACATTGGCCTGGAATAAGACATAGGCACGAGATTTTGGCAATATTAGACACTTATTAATTTGACTGGCTTGATTTGATCTACAGATTAGACTCTAAGGTTTGTTATTTTTCAATTATTTACTAGATTATCTAATTCGATGTCCACTGCTACTGGTATTTCATCCATATATCATAATTTCTTATACTTTCTTATCTTCTAGGAATCTCTAGTCGAAGAATGGGGAAACTTCTACTAGTGATAGTTCGGTTGGCTGTCCTGTATGCCGAATGGGGCTCTCCAATGGCTCCTGACTGGTCCTGGATTGTGGCCAATTCAGCCTATTCTCAAGGTAAAGTTATATATACATTATTTACAATTTCTTACTGCTTTTTTATACACTTCCCTCTTCGTGGTATCGCATATATATATACATTATTTTATATACACTTGTTTCTATTCTAAAACCCTAAAAAACTGGAAAACGGTCGACGTTTCGGGGAACAAATCTGCCCCCGATGTCAAGAACGAACAAATCTAAAAATGAAAATGGTTCGTAAATGCAATTAAAACAATAAAAAGCTCGTGCACTTTAATAATTGCAATAATTACTAACCATTTTTATTTTTAGATTTTTATTTTTGACAACGGGGGCTGATTTTTTTCTCGAAACGTTGACAGTTTTCCGAAGAGGCTTCATTCTTCAAAAAGCGTATAAATGAAGTGGAGAAAAATCATAGAGGAATATAAAAATAAAGAGAGTGTTTTATTCTTATGGGAAAATTGGCATTGAGTTTTGACGCACTGCGCAATTCCAGCCGCGCATGGAGGCGCTAGCGTCAGTGGAACTAAAAGCACAGCTTACTATAAATTATCTAGTATGCTGTCGAGAATCCACAAATGGCGGTTTGACGGTTGTTGATTAAAGAATGCCGGTTTAATCAATTTATTATTTTAATTTAAAATTGTTCTGGAGCGATGGTGGATGGAGGTATTGGTGGTGCGAGTAGCAGCCGTTGGTAAGCAGCTATTTTCTTTTGTGAATTTTGTTCTTGAAATATTTAAAAACTGTTAAATTTTATTTTTGGTTCTATTCGAGTTAATTAGTTTTTAAATATTAGAAATATATTGTGATACGTCAACACTATTTACCTATTTTGTTCTGTTAAGAGATTTTTTTATGTTATTTTGATTGCATTTACTACCGCATGTTTTTTAATAAACTTTGTAACAAAATGCAAAATGTGTATATTTTCTTTCTTACACCCTAAACTATTCTTCGGTCCAAACAATGCTTAAAGTTTAATGTATACTCGCACTTAATTCAACCAGGCGCATTATGGATTTATCTGCGATCACCTAATGTATTTACAGGGTTCTCTATTTGCTTTAATCTCGATTAAGGAAAACGCTGTAATAGTTTGTTGCAGATAAATTCATAAACCGTCTAGTTATATGGAATACGACTAAAATAAAAATAACATTCGAATAGCCCGCCGCCTTTCTTCTGTCGATAAAACAGGAACATGTTTTGTCAACATAGATTATTAGCATTAGTTCAGTAAGCCGCCCTTAGTGTCGTGTAAGTAAACATCATACGTCATTATTGTCAATTGTCATTAAACGGTGT
This sequence comes from Pissodes strobi, assembly GCA_016904865.1. Classification (NCBI taxonomy): domain Eukaryota; kingdom Metazoa; phylum Arthropoda; class Insecta; order Coleoptera; family Curculionidae; genus Pissodes; species Pissodes strobi. The sequence continues at coordinate 9,162 of MU184388.1, read as the reverse complement.
GCCAATATTTTACAAGGGAATGGATACTCTCTTTACTTTTATATTCCTCTATGAGAAAAATGCAACAATTTATCAGATAAACTGAAATGTTATTATTATCTACAGCCTTTAAATTAAAAAAGAATCCACCCAATTTCCTTCCAAGGGTTCGGGTGTTACCGAGGGTGTTACCTTTTGGCTTGATATTCCGGAGACAGTACCCGAACGTTAGGTGACGATATAAATTTTCTGGATTATTAAAAAATTATAGCTTTGAGCTTTAGGTGTGAATCGAACTCAAGATCCTTGACATGTGAATCGGAAGCTCAGCCATTGAGCCACTAGCATTTTTTCAGTAGGTCGGTTGAAGATAAAATTTATCTTTTACAACTCGAACTAGTGTTTTTTTTCTCAGTATTTTTCTTTTCATAACGCAGTCCAACGATTCGCCTTCGTGGGATATCCACTCTTGTTACTCAGACTTCTATTATGACGTCTCAAGCTTGAACTTACTGCTGACACTCTGCAGGTACAACGTTTGTCCGTGTGTGTGTGTACCATATACGTATTTTTTTTTACACATATGGTGTGTACAAAATACAAGCCTTGATTCAAGTTTCCAGATACGGCATAAATCAATCTATTAAGTATGATAAAAATATACCACTTACTAGCTATTGCCTAGAGTAAGTATTTCGCCCCGTAATTTGAATGAATTAACGCCGATTCTACACAAACTTGGGATTCACCGAGCGCCGATCCAAAAATTTGACATTGGACAGATTTGCTTTATCGCAAGTAGATATGGGTGCATGCTTATACCTACATTAATAGAGACGTGGCGATTAAAATAATATTCAAACTGATCTAAGAATCAATACGTGTCTCATATTTTTTTAAATTCAATATTTTATTTTCACTCACTTTATAAGTTTTTATTCCAACGTATCCAACGATAAGTAAATACACAAATATGTGCCTCATAATTATTCAAAGATGTTTGTACTATGTGTATGTTCGTTTGCACCTATGTGTACATTCGTAATATATTTCTTTATTAAAATAATAAAAAAACAGTTCAATACAAACATTTTATCCAAAAAATCAGTAAAAACTTAAATACTAGATACTAGAATCGCATAAATTAACGGTTTACAACCCCAAGTAATCACAAAACATAACATAATAATAACACTCTCTCCTTAGTTTTATGTTAATATTTAAAAAAATAAAAATAACTCTGAATAAAATAATAAAAACAAAAAAGAAGCAAAGATTTCAATAAAAGTCAAAAAGCTATAAAAAAATAAATGAAAGCAAAATAAGCATTTAAATACAGCCTTTTTGCATGTTTTTCGTTCAGTTCATCAATATCTTCAGTTATCTACTATTTGCTTATACTATTTACAATAAGCATAATGCCTGAAAATCCGGACTCAATTTATAACTTTACCTGCGGACACAGTCGACTTATCCGGTAATCGGTATATTATGGACTATAGGTCGAAACATGAAACCCGCGTACACAGTGCCCATTTGCAATAATTATGCATACTACTTGCACCTTGCACAATTGTCCCTATCCTATCAGTGTCTAGAGCTCAGATTATCCCTACTATCCTACTAATATTGCGCGGCGGCCTGAGGCACCAACGATCCAACGAACGACTGAGTAACGTAATGACAGTAATGACTAATGCAACGCAAAACGCAGAGACGCCCAACGAACTAGCCTCTCGCCGCTGTGGGGAGCCTGAGATCCCGACTTCTGACGAACGACACGGTTTATGGCGCTACATGCGTTGCTTAATGTTTACTTTATTTGAATTTTTACATTTTCACTTCATACAATGCCCTCCGCTAGCTGCGGAGCGCAACCATCAAAACTAACCCAAGGCATGCCAAAAAACTATCTACCTAATCCAATAAAAAAACTTGTCAAGACCGGGCGTCGAACCAATTAGTTTGCATTCTAGAGACGGGAGCTTCGCCACTTGCGCCAAACTCTCACATTCCTGCTTTTGTCGAAGTTTTATACAAACGCGTGAAGTAAAAAAAAAGGGTAAACGACATTGTCCGGGATCAGGCTCCCTATAGCGGCAAGACGCTAATGCGCAACGACCTGCTCGCGCGAGGAGTGATAAGTCTACATAGCGTGTGCCGCTGAACCAGTGTTTCCACAGGTCCCGCTTAAAATATCGATAGAATAGAACCCTAAATATCAGTAGATTTGATAAAAAAAAACGGTATTTTTTTACTAACATAATTTTTAACGCTAATTTTTATCGTTATGTTTATTAGTTGAAATATAAGATAAAATATATTTTGCAATACTACGAAAATGTATTTATTACCAAAAAATACGAACATACTTATTACCTATATATAAACACAAAAATAAATGAACGCAAATTTTAAAAATATCTTCAGTAATATCAATATGTACACATAAAATAAATACATAATTTCAGAAAGTTGGGGGCTCGAGCCCCCCATACCAAACCCCCCAACTTACCCCCCCACCCCCCACCCACCCGACGAGCCGCCCCTGACTGTGAAACTTTTTTATTCCGGTAGAGAACCGCCTGATTTAAACGCTGGATAAAATTAGCACCGGCATTTCTATAACACAGAACAAATTTAGACCTCTGTATCTATATATTATTCTTTATTCACTTTACTTTTTTATATTTGTGCATTGACAATTTGCTTATATGAAGAATTCAATATACGTTTTGTGTATTTCTGTATCAACACAAGTTATTATTTCAGTAATGCGCAGGTTTCTTTATCAGTAATTGCATTTTATAAGATGCCATTAAAGCTGATTTAATATTATGGTTTTTATACTTATTCATCAAAAATCCTCCCATTAATTTATTTAATTTTGAATTCAATTAAATAATCTAATTACCCATCCAATTGTTTTGATAATAGGAAAGATTCTTGAAGAAGTAAAAACAAACCTTTCAATTATAGGTCACTTAAATTATACTATAGTATATAGTTTATATAGAAAAATAGTATCTAATAAACCTTTCTGTAGATGTATAAATGTATAAGTAAAAATAGCATTTTGATATGTAAACATCTTACGCGGCGGTATGAGGGTAAATATCGGCAAATGGGACAGACGGACAGAAATGTAGAGACGGAAATGTGGGGACGGAATATGTAAACCGATGTGACATTATAACCCGTGCTCATTGAGGAGCAAACTAATCCAGGACGGCCGCGATTGCAACGACTCAAATGGCAAATTTGTGCAGTGAATTAATCCACTCCGATTCAAGCTGCCAGTAAGTATTATTAAAGAATCCTAACTAATATTATAAATGCTAATGTGTTTGTTTGTTTGTTTCTTACGCTTTCACGCACAAACTACTCAACCGATCATCATGAAATTGTGTACAGATATTTTCAAAAGTATACCAAAGGACACAGGACACATAGCGAGCGAAGCGAGCGGAGGGCTATGCGTGAAGTGTAATATTAAACATTCTAATTCAAACGTTACAAATGTAAACATTAAACAACGCACGTCAGGCAGTATCTGTGACGGGGATGTATTTTGCAGGATGTCTATAACCGTTAGTGTAAAACGTGTTCTTTCTAAAACCAGAATATAGGCAACCAATTCCAAATAAGTGGTTGACTATATTCAGGCGTCACGCGGCCTAAGGTGCCATTAGGTTTTCACGTCGATGATGTCGATATAGGATATAGTAGAGTGCTACTTATAACTTATTTTGACTTGTGTGGGCACCTCGGGGTTACAAGCTGAAATTTTCACAGAATGAAGGTTTTATTAGATTAATTCAAAATCCGAAGGTAATAAAAAATCATAACGGGCAAAAGGGCAGTATACCTAAAAATTTATATTATTATATGAACGTGTAGGATATTAAATTATGAATGTTTTCATATAAAATTCATCTACATTTTTGTACGAATTATATTTTTTATCATTGCTTGAAATATGCAGATTACATTGGTCCTTACGGCAAAATAAATAAAAAAATTTAAATATCTCCCTTCGAACCTGGGCAAAATCTGATTAAAATATACTCATTTTTGTATTCACCTCGCATTCTCTCCGAAATGAAGGCTCAAATCAAAAATTTTTATTCTTGCTAAAAGTTTGTCTTAAGTATTTAGAATATATAGGGGCATAAAAATTTTTTCTCAAAAGGTAGTGGAAAAATAGAATTAAATGTAAAAAAGTAATCGCGACCGTCCGGTCTCGCGCTTCCCGAGTACTCTCGTATCTCACTTTTCTTCATAGCTTTCTCTTTCTCGCGCCTATTGTACAATACAATAAGTGCTTTTACACCATTACGGGTTAGAATACTAATAATAATAATAACAGCTATTATTAATAATTGAATAAAGTCAATGAAGACATTTTCGAATATACTAAAATTTATTTTTCCTATACGCTGCTAGGTAATAAAGAAATAGAAAAAAAATCATATACTTAATGCAACTGCTATTAAAAAATGACTAGCTTTTATTCAGAATAGAATAACTCAAAAAACTGTAAAAAAAAATCTTTATAATATCAAAATATATTTATCTTCAGTGTCTGTATCCTCTTCAAGAATAAACATAATGACTTCAATATTGCCTTCCAGTAATTTTTTTGCATGATCCTATGCAACCTATTTAATTTCTTCTACGTCTACAAGCTTGCTTCCATACAATCTAATAAAAACTTATTTGATTAAGTTTTATTATGTACCTATTTAATCTAATAATAATTCTCCTTTTTTTACATCCACATGCAACAAATACTTTTACATCCGAAGGAAATGCTGGTGTTGTTAAAATTGGGGATAATTTGGATATCACCTGCCTCCTCAAATTTCCATCCGCATTCTGTCACCCCTGGTAATAGGAGATTTGGTTCTAAAGAACTGAAGCAGACCTTAGTTTGATAATGTGCTCTCATACTGCGAAATTTTATACTATTTTTTGTAGGGGCTAGTTTTTTCAATTAGCGATGAAGAGGCCAATAGTGTCCTGTAAATAATAATAGACGAAATGTTTGGATTTGTTGAAAATAATGTTATGATAAATTTCTCTATGTTATTGAACATGCCATCTGAAAATTCCTGGACCCAATACCGTCTAAATAATCGGAATAATTTAGATAAATTTTCCAACATTTTATTTTTCCTAATCCTGAAAACTGGCTGGTTGTATGACAATCCGTTAGAGCATGAAATGCAAGTAATTTTTTTGCAAGTTTTTCTTCTAGGTTGATGTCATGAACGGCCACATATCGCACCGAATTTCCTCTTCCACATTTTACTCCAAATTCTCTAGAAATATATATTTTTAATATGTACCAGAAGTACACGTACATCAGTGTCATTGGAGCCCACTATGCATGTCAAATAATACATACAAAGTTTAGCAGACAGTATAATGCAACATAATCCTAGTATCAGCTTCTTCGTGACTACAGAGGATAGTAATTTGTTGTCAATTGGTTCGCAATTTGTTTTCTTATCAAAAATATTGGTAAATCCTCCACTATAGTTGCGAACTTGAAATTCGTTTTATGAGAGTGCTCGTTCAGATAAAAAGTTCGTTAACTGTTTACGGTACATACTAGACCTTAATTAAATAATTTTTTATTAGATTGTATGAAAGCAAAGCTTGTACACGTAGAAGAAATTAAACAGGTTGCATAGGATCATGCAAAAAAAATACTGGAAGGCAATGTTGAAGTCATTGTGTCTATTCCTGAAGAAGATACAGACACTGAAGATAAATAGATTTTGTTATTATAAAGATTTTTTTACATTTTCAGTTTTTCTATTCTGAATAAAAGCTAGTCTTTTTTTTATTAGCAGTTGCATTAAGTATATGATTTTTTTTTCTACTTCTTTATTACCTAGCAGCGTATAGGAAAAATAAATTTCAGTATAATCGAAAATGTTTTCATTGACTTTATTCAATTAATGATAGCTATTATTATTATTAGTATTCTAACCCGTAATGGTGTAAAAGCACTTATTGTATTGTACAATAGGCGCGAGAGAGAGGAAGCTACGAAGAAAAGTGAGATACGAGAGTACTCGGGAAGGGCGAGATCGGACCGTCGCGATTACTTTTTACATTTAATTCTATTTTTCCATTACCATTTGAGAAAAAAAATGTATTCATGTACCTATTTATTCTAAATACTTACGGCAAACTTTTTGCAAGAATAAAAATTTTTGGTTTGAGCCTTCATTTCGGAGAGAATTCGAGGTGAACACAAAAATGAGTATATTTCAATCAGATTTTGCCCAGCTTCGAAGGGAGATATTTCAATTTTTTTATTTATTTTGCCGTAAGGGCCAATGTATTCTGCATATTTCAAGCAATGATAAAAAATATAATTCGTCCAAAAAGGTAGATGAGTTTTATATAAAAACATTCATAATTTAATATCCTACACGTTCATATAATAATCTCGATTTTTAGGTATACGGCCCTTTTGCCCGTTATGATTTTTTATTACCTTCGGATTTTCAATTAATATAATAAAGCCTTCATTCTGTGAAAATTTCAGCTGGTAACCCCGAGGTGCCCACAAAAATCATTTATAGAAGGCTTTTACTGCGTTGGGCACTCTACTAATACGTTTGCACATCAGTGTCTCGAGTACTAGCAGACTCGCTCAATTTTTTTTAATAAACGGTGCTTTTTTACGTATAAAAATTAGCTCACAAAATTATGTAAATCTAGTATATCATCAGCTGCTAATATACGTTTACCATCTTATAAAATATTTGAATACATATCTATATACGTTTATGAAATGAATATAGAAACCTGTTGCAGTTTATAATACGTTTGACGCACGATACACATATAACGGTATGCTGATTTCTAGACTCGTTTTTGACTCATCCGCGCATCTACGTCATCCGGGAAAATTTGACGGTGTCATAGTTTATTTAATTAAGTGAATTTTTAGATTTGTTTTGTGTTTATATAATGTTATAGGATTATTTAAATTAAAAACTTATAGTATAATTATGCCGAGCTGTGCTGTGGCTACTTGTAAGAACAATAATAGGACCACCAAAGGGAGTAATATTAAATATTTTCGTTTTCCTAAACACGAGTTAGCAAATCAGTGGATTCGTGCTTGTCGAAAAGAAGATGGAATTAACATAAAAGATGGTGAGTAGGTATCTTTAGTTATTAAAGCTTTACTTTATTATTTATTATTTTTATTACATATTTCCACGGTTTACATGATTTTTTATGGCAGTGGCACACACTCTAAAGGGACATCCTATGGCTGGAGATGGATCCTAATTTCACGTACCGTACCGTGATTTTAGCTGCCGCTAATTCGACATTCGGGTGCTGCTGTGCCTTAGTTCCGTTCATTAAACATTCTTTTTAGATATACCACGATCAAGTCACGGTTCACGGTCCAGCCAGACACTATGTGGTTAAAAACTATTGGCCAAAATTTAAATAAGTAAAAAAAAATAAAGCAACATGTGCCTATTATTGAAGTGTGATTGAAGTGAAACTTCTTAACGCGCGCCGGGAGAAATATTTACACTTGCTCACATACGATGGTACCAGGGTGCTAAAATCGATTAGGTTCTGTAGCGCTACAAAAGCTCATTGATTTGCGCACCTAATCGCGCCATGTCTTCGCGATGCAATCGTTCTGTTGCAACAGCTCTCGTGGCCGAGTCGTCTAGGTGGTTAGGTCTCGATTTGGCGGCTCTATCGGCGCAGCGGCGCAGCCTGAGTTCGAACCCTGTTGCTTTTTTAAATTTTTTTTTAAGGTTTATGAAGAGTTTTTTTTTCATTTGGGCCTTTTCTTTTTGTTAATTGAGTGGTATATTTTAAAAAACTACTTTTTAACGAAATCCGTTACGATATGTATTTGTTTTTATTGTGATATGTTTGTTAGCTTACAAGCAAAAAATATGGGATTTGCTCTATTACCTTGTTAAGACATAAGCGAAACTTTTATGAAGAATATTTTTTTTTCATTTAGGCCTTCCCTTTTTGTTAATTAGTATTATATTTAAAAAATGATATATTTAAAAAAACTACTTTTTAACCAAATCCGGTACGATATGTAGGGGTCGTCATCTCCTTGACAACTTCTTGATTTTGTCTTGATCTTGTCTTGGTTTCAAGACAAGATCATGGCAAGAAATGATCTTTGTTTTTCAAGACAAGGCATGAAATTAGTTCTCAAGTCCAAGATTTTTTGGAAAGAAACCAACAAAATCTTGAAATTTCTTGAAAATGTAAAATAAAAAAATAAACTCATTTGTTTTGCTAGTTTATTAAAAAAAACAAAGCACTGAAACATTTTTAATGGAATGATAAAAAAAATTATTATGTAAAAAATAACTTTTTTATTTTCAAAGATTTTTGGATATGTTATGGCTTAAGGTATTGGGATCAAAAAGTACTTTGCAAACCGAGTCTACTTCAGTGGAAATGAAATAAATATGTAAAAATGGGCAAAAAATATTTGAAAGGATTCAGAATATTGACTATTAAATAATGAGGTCAATACAAAGAAAATAAAAATTGTACTTTAAGTTTGCTAAAACTATATCTTGTGGGCTAAATTAAATTGGATAATTTTTTAATGCTTAATGACTTTTTATTTGCATGGGATTTTTTTAATTATTTTTGGATATGTTATGGGCTAAGATATTAGAATCAAAAAGAACTTCTCTCAGCTGATCTATTTATCTATTTATTTTTAAATTAAGAAAAAATTAATTTATTAAGGAACACAATACTATCATGGCCGCGTGCCCCTCGATTCTACGCATCAAGTATAAACATCACATCAACCAATCTCATTTTGACTTTTTTACTTAGTTCTCAAATGTTGAAATAATACTTACTACCCATTTATACATTTAAATTATTTTCTAGAGTAAAACTATGTATAATATATCAATTATAATTAGTAATATAAATATGGAATGAAAATGCTTTTATTCTTTAGTTAACACACGTACACGTATAGTTAGGAACGTACCTATTATCGAAAATGTCCTTTAAAATCCCCCAAAACTGCGAATATTGCATTTCAAAACATATGTTCTATACACGCTTATATAGTAGAATCGAAAGCGTCGTTCCCGGGTGACGTCACACGTTTCTGTGTGGGAGGTTCTGCCTGCGCAA
>MU184387.1:132971-147823 GCA_016904865.1 Pissodes strobi | reverse complement strand
TCGCAACTGGTTACCCACTGCACTGGCTCGCAAGTGGCTATCACATCTCACTTATTAATTTTGATGGAATTGGATGAAATACTTGCTATCCTTATTGGTATTTCGCCACTAGTGCTCTGCCTACGAGGTGTTTGCAAGGCAAATCGTGGTGTTGGATAAGTCCGATGCAGCCTCCAAAATCCTTCTCCAATTTCTCGAAAATTATCTGCTCGGTATTTCCGCTTATTCTGACAGTACATGCCCCACTACTTTATTCGGTGTGCCATCGTCTATTTTGGTAAGGATGAACTCTTCGGTGCAAAACTTCAGAAGGTTAAGTTTGTTGTCAAATGAGAATCCATGTTGACCGACGAGATCCATCCCCAAAATAAATTCGTCTTCTATGTCGGCTACTAACACTTTGTGGTGTAATTTAATTCGTCCCAGTTGAAGTTCAATATCCATTTCTCCAAGTACTTCGGCAGTCTCACCGGTAACCGTACGTAAAACTACATTCTTCGATATGGGTAGGACTTCTTCTCTGTTTACTCTGTCGGGCCTTACCAAAGATACCGCCGCACCAGTGTCAACAGTAATTGTAATGGCTTTTCCGTTGATCATTCCATTAATAGTTAGACTATCGGCATTTTTTCCTAGACTTTTTATGGAGACGATCCTGGGGGCTTTATCTGCTTTAGCCAACACCCACCCCTCAATGTTGACTAATTGAAATTTTCCTGATTTGACTTGGAGGCTCTAGCGTCTCTGGATGGAGATCTAGATCGTAGTTGTACTCGGCAGTCTCTTTTGAAATGCCCATTCCTGCCACATCTATAGTACCGACTTGATGTATTTCGGTTACGTGGCCTATCTTCTATTGGCTCCCGGAATCTCCCCGTGGCCTGAAGAACTTCCGTTAGTTTCTTCAAAATTTCGCCCATCTCAGTTAAATCACAGCTGTTTGCCGGCTTTTCTTCCTGGTTTTTCGCCCTGATTTTTGCTTAGAGTGTTACTGGCCGCCTCGATTTCTAGGGTTCTCCCAAAGCTTCACTGCTGTTATCAAATTTGGCTAGACGTAGCATCTTCTGAGTTTCTGGATCTCTGATACCATCCACGAAATATTGGGCAGCAAGTTCCTCTTGAAATTCCCCTGTTGCTCCCGGGTAGGCCAATTGACTGAGACGTCTAACGTCTGCCTCAAACTCTTGCAAGTTATCACCAGGCTTCTGATGTCGGGTCTTTACTTCTGCCTGATACAGTTGTCTTCTGTGTTGGTCTCCAAATCGTCTTTCCAGGACAGTTACAAGTATGCCATATTTCCTTTGTTGGCTGATGGAAATGGTCTGCAGTAGTTCCAGGGCAGATCCGCGAAGCGCTACCACTAGTGAAGTAGCCATTTCTTCATTATTCCAACCGTTGGCAACGGCAGCGGCTTCAAATTGTCTTTTGTACATTGTCCAGGATGTTTCACCGTCATAGGTTTGAGGTTTGATATGTTGTCCTGTGGCGAATACCCTCTCGGTGGATTCTTGATTTTTTAGTCTAGTAAATTCTGCTTGTAGATTCATTCTTGCTGTACGTTTCCTACTTCTTTTTGTACACTCCCAACTTCTTTTTGTAAATAACCAACTTGTTTTTGTACATTTCTAACTTATTTTTGTATATTACTTAATTCTTTTTCAAATTTCTCATTTTGCCCGTCCAATATTTTCTGTAATTGTCCTTGCTCGCCTACAATTACTTCCAGCATCCATTTCTGAAGCTGGTTCTCTTCTGCTAGCCTTCTACGTTCATCCTCCTCCCGTTCAGCTTGCCTTTTGTCTTCTTGATCTCGTAAAATTTTCTGAAGCCGGTCGTCCTGTTCTTTTTGCCTTTTGTCTTCCTGATTTTTTAAAATTTTCTGAAGCCGGTCCTGTTCTGCTTACCTTCTACGTTCATCGTCTTCCCAATCCGCTTGCTTTTTATCTTTTTGATTTTGAAAAATTTTCTGCAGCCGGTCCTGTTCTATTTGTCTCTCAGCATTTAGATTTTCCATTAAATCGGCCAACATTTGATTTATTTGCTCCATTTCTGCCGTTTGTTGCCTTGTATTGACCATAGGATGTTATAAAATGTTCACAAAATCAAAACGGTCTCGTTGACGTATTTGTACCCTCTTCTCTTCTCGAAGAATACTTCATAAGTTCGGTCTCTTCACAATCCAACTTCCGACTCCAAATGTTACCTTTTTCCCGTGGGTTCTTAACGAAATTACAACTTTACTATTTTAAACTAATACTCTCTTTATTCACTACCGCTGTATACAATTGAACACAATAAACTGCTCTTATAACTTATGATGATTAACTGACTACAATTCGTCGCTATTCCCTATTTATATACGATCTAAAGTATATCACGAATACTCGGGAACACGCGAGGCCACTCTATATGATTCTCCATCAAGATAATTCCAGCGTTCCTGAATCTTCGCGGCCGACACGGCGATAACTCATACACAGAAGCGGTACGCGACAAGGCAAGTTCTATAGGGTAGCACAAAAACATTCGTATGGTTGCTAGCCGTAACAATATTCTATACATAATTCACACATTCACAAGGGTGTGTGAATTATTCAGTCGTGTTTTGTTATGTATGTGACGAATAAACTTTGACAGAAAGCAGAAAACTTTCTGAGAAAGACTTACCTGGAGAGACCAGAATAAATCTTGGGCTCTACATTTCGAATATAAAAGACGTGTTGAACATTTGCGTCAGTGGACAATTGGAAAGAGAAAATGCTTAAAGTTTGAAGTACCGATGTGTGGAGGGAACTAGGAACCCATCACAATGACTCCTAGTTTTGTATCTTAAGTGTCCATGGTATTAGTCGGAATAAATGGGTACAAATGTTCATATTATCTTTATCTAGATTCATCAAAGAGCACTCTGCTGAGACTCCTGTAGGATGATACAGAATCATGAAAGGCTGGTCAAGTTCTTCTTCGGGTGCCTATCTGTCCCAGACGTTGGCTACCATATTGGCTAACCTAACCTTGTTTACAGCTGCACGGAATAGTTCGGTGGTTGTAATGGAAAACCAAGTTCTTAGATTTTTTGGCCATGAGATTCTTCTTCTTCTTCTTCCGGCGCTTCTCTTTCCTTTCACTTTCCCTTGTAATATACACTGCAAGAGATTATGTCTCTTTTCATTTCGCATAATGTGGCCTAGATATTGTAGTTTTCTTGTTTTAATTGTATTCATGATTTCCTTTTCCTTTGAAATTCGTCGTAGGATTTCAATGTTAGTTGCATGTTCTGCCCATGATACCCTTAACATCCTTCTGTAAAGCCACATCTTGAATGCTTCGACCTTTTTCGTACTTGCTGCTGTCAGTGTCAATTATTCCATTCCATATAGTAACACGGGAAACACGTACTAGCGTAATATTCTTAGTTTTGTGTTCATGGTTAGGTCTCGAATTTTAATGACTGCTGACATCTTTTCATTTCCGCATTTAATTTCCTCTGAGTGGTCCCATTGATCATTCAGGATGGTGCCGAGATATGTGTATGTGTATATGTGTTGTCGTCTCTTTAATTGTTCCACTCTCTAGTCTTAGTTGTCGGGTGGGAACGTTGTTTTTGCTGATAAATAATCATATATTCAGTCTTATCCATGTTGATATCCAGTCTATATTGATGGCTCTAGTTGTTAAGCTATCCATTAGCTGTTTCAGGTTTTCCATATTATCGGCCAAAATTCCTGTATTATCGGCGTATTTGACGTTATTTAAGCGCTGTCCATTTACCAGAACTCCCTTTAGCTTCTCTAAATATGTGTTCGGAATAAATGTTAAATAGTAGTGGCGACAATACACACCCCCGCGAAAATTTTTAACTATCTCGGTTTGGTCTTCTTCCACTCTTACTATCTGACTCCAACACAGGTTTATTATTATTATTAGGTCTTTTTCGTCTATACCTGTCTTTTTCAGGATTTCTATCATTTTGCGATGTTGCACCCTTTCATATGCTTTAGCTCACAAAGCAGGCATGCACCTTACAGTTCATATCTCTATACCTTTGAACGAGGACTTGTACGCTGAATAAAGCTTCTTTTGTTCCGACTGCGTCTCTAAATACGAATTGCGTTTACGTTATCTGTTCTTCGCATGTTTTATAGATTCTTCTGTCTTTTGTGAATATTTTCAATAGGTGACTCATAAGACTTACTGTTCTATGTTCGACGCACTTTTTGGCTCCCGACTTTTTCGGTATAGCTATGAACTCCGATTTAAGCCATTGCAGCGGGATAATACCTGTGTTGTATATAATATTGAATATCTTGGTCAGCCATTTGATTCCCTCCTCGTCCATAAGTTCCAAGAAATCAACCTACAATTTATCTGGGCCTGGAACCTTCCGATCCTTCATTTGATTTTTTATAGTTTTTACTTCGGCACTTAAGATATTTGGTTCGGGTCCTGCTTCTATTATGGGTGGTTCTGGCCTTTCATCTTGGAACAGTTGTTCAATATATTTCTTCCTTGTCACTTATTATCATTCCTTCTTTGTCTGTAAGTTTATTTGTCTGTCTTGATTTGTATCCTCCAGTGGCTTCGTCTTTTTTTCTATGTACGTTGAAGCTGTCGTGTTTCTCTTGGAGAAGTTCTACTTCTACACATTTCCCTCTGATGTCTTTTTATTTGCTTCTCTTATTTTTTGTCTTATAATTGTCTGCGTACCCTTATATTGTTCAATATCTACGTTCTTAAAACCACTTCTCACTTCCAGTCTCAGAATTTCATCAGTCATCTACGTTTTTTTCTTGCTCGTTTCATTTTTCTTCAGCTTCTCCCTTTTAATCTCCTAATTTGAGGTCACTTTGAAACTTTAAGAACTTTCGTAAAAACGAACGGATCTTCACGGGCCATGAAGCTTCCAAAAGGTTGCTGTATTGTCTTTGAAAAATGGCTGTTCAAAGTAACTTGAAGTTATTAGGTGATATTATACGGGGTCCTTCAAAAAACGTTTGAAATTAAAAAAAAAGTAGAATGGGCGCGTTTTACGTAGAATTACGAAACTTAATTTTAAAACAAGTCTTCTGCTCAAAAAAACCATAATGGGGAAACGTTGTTATCTCTTTTTATTAAAGAGACAGAAACAATTTTGTAAAACTGTATATTTTTAATGTTACACGTAACTCATCAGCATCAGTGGTCGTTCAATTGTGATAAAATCAAATACAGCCAATAAGTGTATTCAAAAACAAAACAAATTATACAGGGTGAATCAAAGATTTGTTGTTTCCGATATTTCATCCTATTTTTATGATTTATGCGACCGTATGTTTACTTCTCTATTTGTTTAGGCAAATCTTTAAGAAATGTTTAAATGTCTATATTATGTACAGGGTAAAGTAAAAGATGCAAATGAAAAATAAGAGAGAGCGTTTTTTTAACTTTTAATCAGAAACAATACTAACTTATACAAGACTAAAAAACACCGTTATGCCATTAAAAGATACTCAATAGGTTGTGTCAATGATCTAAGTCTGCTTGACGTAGTACCCATCAAGCTTCTGATACATACAGAGGCGAATATGGAGCACTCCAGGTAAAGAAACACGGTTAAATAATGTACAGGAGGCTCATTCATACAGAGGCGAAACTGTTATGGTTTGGGGTGGGATCAGTATAGGAGGAAGAACCGACCTAATTCGGCTAGACAACTTTTTTAACGCCAATCGCTATGTAGAAGAAAAACTCCAACGAGTTGTCATTCCATATGCAGCTACACTTGGGGACAACTTTGAGCACGATAATGCGAAGCCGCACATCGCAAGAACGGTAAAAACATTTTTAGAAGGTAATGCTATTGAGGTACTTCCATGGCCCGCCCAGTCCCCGGATTTAAAACCGATAGAACAAGAAGAGTTCTAAGGGAAGAAAGTCACTTAGAAAACTGCGACCAACTGTTCGCTACTTTACAGGAAGCTTGGTGGGCAACACCACAAGCATACTTAGAGCATTTGATACAAAGTATGCAAAGAAGGTGTAGAGCCGTCATTAACAATCGTGGTGAGCACACAGCCTATTGAGTATCTTTCAATGTTTTAATGGTGTTTTTTTATTTTGTGTAAGTAAGTATTGATTTTTAGTAAGTAAGTATTGATTTTTAGTAAATGTTAAAACAAACCCTCTCTCCTATTTTCCACTTGCATCTTTTACTTTACCCTACACATAATGTAGCAAATTCAGCGTGTTTCAAAAATCCACATAAAGAAATGGAGATGTAAACATACGGTCGCATAAATCACAAAAAAAAGAACAATTAAATATAGGAATTAACAAATTTTTGAGTCATCCTGTATAATTTGTTTTGTTTTCGAGAACCCTTATCGGCTTTAGTTCATTTTATCACAATTGAATGACCACTAATGCTGATGTGTTACGTGTAACGTAAAAGTTTTACAAACTTGTTGCTGTCTCTTTAATAAAACGAGTTAAAAATGTTTCCCCATTAAGGTTTTTTGAACAGAAGACTTGTTAGAGCTAAAAATGGAATTGAAAATTAAGTTTCGTAATTCTACGTAAAACGCACCCATTCAACTTTTTAAAAACATTTCAAACGTTCTTTGAAAGACCCCGTATAATATCACCTACTAACTTTAAGTCACTTTGAACAGCCATCTTTCAAAGACAATACAGCAACCTTTGGGAAGCTTCATCGCTCGTGAAGATCCGTTCGTTTTTAAGAAAGTTCTTGAAGTTTCAAAGTGACCAGAAATTTTCAATATCCCTAGACTATTTCCATGTGTGTAGTTTAATCTACATACACCGGCATAATTAGGGGAACAGGCAAAATTTACACCAAGTTTGACTTAAATTTTCTCTTGAACCCTTCACTCGATTTTGACTTTTTTTTGTTGAATTGTAGCCTGGTTCTTTCAGAATTCGTTAGAGGTATTGCTGATTTAAAAAAACGGTCCTAATATCATATACAGGGCTAAAAAGAAAGTAATGTTTTTTGTCAATTTTTAGGACACCCAGTAGAGTAGCCGAATGAAATTCAATATCGTTCGATAATGCCAAGTTAAGAATTGATCCTTTCTGAACATTTTCTTTTTTTATTCACTCTGATACCTCGAATATTAAGGATGCTACAGGGTTTTGTTAAAAATAGTGCATTGTCCTACTTTTTAAGGGTCAATGAATTTTCGTTAATCTTTAATATGTTATAGAGACCATTAAATCTAAAATTTTTTATGGCATTAAGTTTCGTACCTGACAGTGTTACCGTTACTTATACAGGGATAAATAAAAGTCCCTTCTATATTTTCCATATTGTGAAATGTTATTTTCGAAGGCCTACCTTCACACTTGATCCAGGCTTAGGACTGGTCCAATTTGTGCTTTAGTGCATAAATTGGAGCGTGTTTATTTATCTCTGTATAGATACGGTAACACTATCAGGAATGTAACTTAATGTCATAAAAAATCTAGATTTAATGGTCTCTATAACATATCAAAGATTAACGAAAATTCATTAACCCTTAAAAAGTAGGCCAATTCACTATTTGTAGCATCCATAGTATTAGAGGTATCAGAGCGAATAAAAAAAGAAAATGTTCAGAAAGGATTAATCTTTAATTTGGCATTATCGAATGATATCAAATATTATTCGTTCACTCTACAAAGATTAAGGGAAATTCATCGACCCATAAAAAGTAGTTCAGAAAAGATCAATCTTTAATTTGGCATTACCAAACGATATCGAATTTCATTCGTTCACACTACACAGTGTCCCAAAAATTGACAAAAAAACATTACTTTTTTTAACCCTGTATATGACATTAGGACCAATTGTATAAAATCAGCATTTTCTCTAACGTATTCTTAAAGAACCAGGCTACAATTTAACGAAAAAAAAGTCAAAATCGAGTGAAGGGTTCAAGAGAAAATTGAAGTCAAACATAGTGTAAATTTTGCCCGTTCCGCTAATTATGCCGGTGTGTGTATTTTTTTCTTCTTCTATATTTCTAGTATCGTCCAATGCTAAAAATTATCCAGCTAACTCCCACTCTATTTGAGTGTTTACATTTATTTCTCCCACTACCGGGTTATCATCTGATTGTATGTCAGCTCATGGATACGTTTTCACAGAGGTGAAACTGTTTCTATATCTCTGATTTACTAGGATATAATCAATTTGATTTCTCACAATCGTGTCCTGGGTGTCCATTGGTGATCTCCAGGAATACAGCGTTCTTGCTTGGAGTTTGGGTTAGTTTGGGTTAGTTTCTATCGTCCAATATGTCCACCAGTTCTTCCTTTACCCACTTTTGCATTGAAATCTCCCATTATTATTATTATTATAAGGTCTTGTTTGGGGATTTCATTCCATATTTCTGATATCTGCGTGTAAAATTCTTCCACTTCCTCGTCAGTATGGTCAGTAATTGGGACATATACTTGGATGATGTTTACTGTGACTGGGCTACTTGTTACAATACTACAATATTCTCTCCGGAATAGGTACAAACCTTGTTACACTTCTTGCGATGTTTCTCTCTACAATCAATCCTACTTCATGTTGATATTATCCGTCGTTTGTTCACTAAACATTTGTTACAGTTTTTTTTCGTGTCCGGAATAGCGGGACAATAGCCACACAACTTTCAATTTCATTACTGCCAATTATCGCTTAATCGAGCAGGT
The DNA here is from genome assembly GCA_016904865.1 of Pissodes strobi. Classification (NCBI taxonomy): domain Eukaryota; kingdom Metazoa; phylum Arthropoda; class Insecta; order Coleoptera; family Curculionidae; genus Pissodes; species Pissodes strobi. The sequence goes on along the minus strand of MU184387.1, from coordinate 139,141 downwards.
ATCGTTGCACGGTCCTACTCTGAACCGCTTTTCTATGGTTTCGCCTGATGCCAAAGAAGAATCGATATTCGTAGCTCGATGCAGGTGGGCTGCGCGATATCATTTCAGCCCAATGGTTATGGTGCCAGAGTCAATTGTCATTTATGGAAATTGACTTTCACTTTCAAGTTAGGATTTTAGAAAAATGACGACAGGAAATAGGAAGTTGCTTTTTTGTGTACAGTGACTATTATAAATAGAAGAGACAGCGTGAACACGGGGTCTTTTCTTTATGCAAGATCGCAAAAAATGTGAGGCCGCCTGAGTGACAGAAGAACATTTATATATAATAAATATATAGTTTGTGACCCGTTAATGGGATAAATTGTCACAAGGGAAAAATTCTGTCTGGATCTGGTATGGATTTTTTGGGAAATCTATACAGGATAACCTTAAGGGGGATATGAGGCTTTTCACATGCCCACGTGACAAACGGGCACTCTAAGATCAGCACAAAACAGAACCACGTTTCTCCATACTAAATACATTTAAGGATTAAGTGTCATTTTTCCACAGAGTTAATTAAATACATTCTAAGCATAATATATGAAAACAATTGTAATAACGTATATTGCTTGAATTATTCTTCTTACTTATAATACCTTCAGGAAAAATTAAATGCTACAAGGCTCTAACTCCACATGGAGTTTGCTTTGACGTACATTTCATGGTATTATCACAGAAGAACTGAAAGCTGGAATATTGATGGTTCTCAGATATGGTAACTTATTAAAGATCTTCAATTTACAGCGTAAATGAACGAAGTTTTGTCTAATGCTTGTTTTTTCAAGTAATATAAAATTTCGTGGAAATCATATGGCGGAAAAATATGATTTCGAATTTTAATATCCTCGGTTGTAATATGGGCATAACCGTTTAACCTTCACAACCGTTTTGATCGATTTCCAGGAAACCGAAGTGATTTTAATGAAAAGCAGGGGGAAATATTCCATCAGGAAAGTAGAATTGTGGATGGATGAGATAGCCACATATTATGACCGACTATTGAGCGAAACTGTCCTGGTAAACTCCGTATTAGAAAGCCGTGTAAAAGAAAATTTGTGATACGTGATGAATATAGTTTAGTTTAGTTTAGTTTATTTATTCGTAATATTACATAAAGTGTTCATAGTGTAGTCAATATAAACGAAAATATATAAAATGCACAGTTACATGTGTTAAACTTAAGTATTAACTAAAATTAATAAATTATATATGTACATACACAGTAAAATTCTAAAATTTATACATAATTAAAATCTACAGACATTCAATTAGGAATACTTATAATAGACACACAATATGTATAAAACACAGTTAAATTAGGTCATTTAAATTGATATTGAGGTACTCTTCAAATGAATAAAAAGACTTTGTTAATAAATAGTTTTTGATTTTTTAATAAAAGCTTGTTCATTAAGCGCCCTAACCTGCAAAGGCAACACATTATAGAAACATATCCCATGATAAACAGTTCCCCTGCGGGTTCTCTCAATCCTGCGAAATTCTGGCAAAATATTCAGATTGCTACGAGTAGAATACTGATGTATATTACTGTGAGTTAAATATGATGGTAGATTATGTTTGATAAAAGTCAAACATTGCAAGATGAAGACACATGGGAAAGTGAGAATGGCAAGTTCCGAGAAACAGTGTCGACAACATTCACGGTACCCCAAACCAGTCAAAGCCCTTATGCACCTGCGTTGCAGACCAAATATCTTCTCTCCATGAACAGAGTGACCCCAGTTTAGCACAGCATATGACATAACAGAGCTAAAGCAACCATGATAGGCCAACAACAAAACTTCCCCTGATACGGACCCGGATAGATTTCTCATCAAAAAGGTTATTTTTGATAACTTAGATGCCAGTCGAATAATGTGGTTTTCCCAAGTGAGACCAGAGTCGAGAAATGCACCCAAGAACTTCACACACTCATCCTGTGGCAGATCTATTTGAGAGCTTCGAAGTGAAAAATTTAGATGCTGTGTTTTTGAAGCATTAAGGTTTAGCTTGTTTGCTACAAACTATTCCCTCATTTTACTCTCTATTTCCTCTGTACTGGCGATTTTCTGTTTCGCTGGGTGATGATGCTGCAGTAGAGTAGTGTCATCAGCAAACAGGATCAACTTTTGCTCATGTGCACTGTCTGTAAAATAAGGCAAGTCATTTACATAAATAAGGAATAAGAGTGGGCTCAGAACTGATCCTTGTGGCACTCCATGATGTAATGGCTGTTGATCAGATATACTAGCATTGTATGACACATATTGGAGTCGGTCATACAGGTATGACCTGACAAAGGCAATGCTCTCTGGATGGAAGTTGTAGTAGGAGAGCTTGCTTAATAAAATTTCATAAGATACACAGCCAAAAGCCTTTGTCAGGTCAAAGAATGAAGCATACGTGCCGAAGCCCATTTCCAGACCCTTTAATGAAAAATCCACCAAACTCTCAATAGCCAGTGCAGTTGACCTGTTACTCCTGAAACCAAACTGACCCTGCATAAGGAGATTGTTATTTTCAAAATATTGGTACATTTGATCCTTCATGAGTGATTCTAGAATCTTTGAGAAAATTGGCAGCAGTGATATTGGGCGATAGTTTGACACATCATCAACTGAGCCTTTGTTTTTATATATTGGTATTACTTTTGCCACCTTATAGGATGTAGGAAGAATGTTTTCTTTTATGCAGGCATTTAAGAGATTTGTCAATGGATAAATGATAATGTTTTTAATTGTTTTAATGAGTTGAACGTTAAGATCAAAACAGTATTTGCTCTTTTTATTTTTAAGAGAGTTTATTTTATCCCTAGCCACATTGAATGTCACATCATGAAATTTAAAAGAGTCAGTGGTGAATGAATCTACCAGGAGTTAAAAATGTAGAAAAATTGGTTGCAAGTGTTGGTAATTCAGAGACTATACTTTCTGCAATGTTAACAAAAAAGTTATTAAAAGTTTGAGCAGTTTGATTTTTTGAAGAAGTAGATGTAGTATTTTTTGAACTAATTAAACCCCACATTGCTGCCTGCTTATTTTCCGAGCTATTAATAAAGTTGTCACTTGCACCTTTTTTGGCTTTGCACAGCTCTCCAAGATAGGACTTTTTATACTGAGTCAACTCTTGCATAGAAACCATAGTAGGGTGCTGTAAATGAATATCATGTAGTGCTTGTAACCTTTTCCTCATGTTCCTAAGACGCTCACCAAACCATAAAGGTTTGTTGTCTGTAGGTCCCGATTTAAAGAGTTTAGATTTAATAGGGAAGCTTTCTTCCATAGCATTATATACCAAACTGGTGAACGTTCCACATCTGCTGTTAATATCTCGATCAGTATTGAGAATGGAGTTAAAGTTAATTGGTTCGACAGCATTGTAAAAATTGAACAAACCTTACCCTAACGCCACCCCCCTAACCTGCCCCAATGACTCAAAGGCAGACACAATTCCTGTATGGTCCGATAAAGCATCAAGATCAATTGGCTCAGAGGTAGAGTTATTAAGGTTAATATTTGTAAAAATATTATCAAGACAAGAATTATATCTAGTGTTGAACTGTACAGTTTTATACAAACCATATGAAAGTAGCAGGTCTACAAGGGAGGCTACCCTATGGTCCGCCGAGTCCAAAAAATGTATGTTGAAGTCCCCAGTTCAAATTATATTTTTTGAAATGTCTAGTGAATCATAAACATTGGTCAAAATCTCTAAAAACCTGTTGTAATCCCCGCTGGGAGACTAATAAAGAGTGACAAGATATGCTTTAAAATATGTTAGAAAGACTCCGGAGATTTCACAATGTATTTCCTCAGATAACTGGGAGACCTGAAGCTCAGTGGCCTCAATATCATCTCTCAACAACACTGCAACTCCGCCATGAAGCCTCACAGTCCTGCAAAAACCCGCAGTACCTAGGAAATGTTAGTGAGGATAGTTCATAATTACCTTCTTTGAAGAGTACCTCAAACTCTAAAATTTTGTTACGAATGCATTGTACATTTGCATGCAAAATCTTTATTTCCAATTTACAATTTAATTTCTTGTTTGCTTTACCCGATTCTGAAGAAGTGCATTTCCATTCCGGTGCTGTACATTCAAAAAATGGTTCACAAGAGTGCCTGTTGGCCACAGGTTGGCATTGAGATACTCATTTTTCTTTCCATAGGGAATCTCTAGTTTGAAAGAGCTTTTACTGGTAAGTTTGGTCTTCATTTTGTCACATCGGCAACCTATCTCCAAGTGATTGTCCCGCAAGAAGTCTACTATGTCTTCAGGGTCAACCTCTGGAGCAAAACCTGAGAGAAATATATATGCCTTTTTTTCAGCTATTTTGAGACCAGATTTCACCTCACTGGTTCCTAACAAAGGTTTAGGACGGGTTTGATGAACCTTCTTGTTTTTGGCACGCCTCTTTCCATGTGCCAGAGTCCATCCTGACTCGCCGTCGTCCGAGTCTTCTGAAACAGGAGGTTTATTTGAATTTACTCGATCTGTGTCAACAACAAAAACATCGTCATTCTCCTCCGAGGTTATGCTTATTTGCCGTTTTTGAAGTTCTGGCTGTGGCTTACGTTTCGTCGCCGGACCTTTAGTTGTGGTCCGGCGAATCACGTCAGCTGATTCCGCTGTGTACCTTCACCATCTTCTGACCTTGTCATGTCAATGGGAGCATTGCTGACCTCTGGCGGCGGTTTGGTGATTGACAAACGCGGACTAGTCTGGTGAACAGCTGTGTTTGAAACCTGAGATGGCGGTGGCGCAAGGGGACTGCATTGTTTACCTTTGGGTTTTTCCCGTTTTTTATTAGGATCGGCTTTGTTTTTCCATAAGTACTGAACTTTCTTCTCTAGTAGATGGTATTTTTCTTCTGTTCTGTGATTTTCTCCTTTAGACTGGCTATCTCTAAATCCTTCAGATTTTCTGTTGATGTTGTGGCCACCATTGCAACCTGAGGTTCGGATGCGGCAAGGTGAACACAAATTTTTTCGATGCAGCCCGCCTTAGGCACGATGGATGAAAGCAATCCTGACACTTCACACAAATTGCTGGGGTTTCGCAGCTTTTTTTACAATGTGCACATACACTTTTTGGTTTATTTTCACTTTTTTTTCGCTCTACAAAAGTCAGTGGCATTGGTTGCGTCGCCATTTTGAACAGATATGTTTATTTACTTTGTGAAATAACTAAGAGTTAAAGCAATTAGTAATAGTCATAATGTGAGATTTAAATAAGGCTATATTGAATTCTCACCCAAAAATTACCTTAAAATCAGCTAAGAAAATATCTGTTGGTCTGAGTTGTAAATTAAAACGAACCCGCTTGATGATTGTAACTATAGTGATCGACAATCACTCTTTAGTTAGAGTCGCTTATATTTAAAGAAATTATGAGGTTCTCTGGGGAGCAACTTTCATTTCATCGCTACTCTAGGATCCTTATAGCTTATCTTTCACTTTGCTCCTAAGCTTTATGACCTACTCATTGCCGCTTGAATTGGGATACTTCAAATACCTGATATTTGGAAACGTGTTCGATTTTATGTGCGTCTCTTAATATCGTTAAATTTGATATCAAGTATCCCTCTTTCTTGAGCATTTTGCGACACTGTTAGTTTATGTGAATTACCCTTTGTGTAAGTCAATTATTTTTATAATCTCAGATATTCGCTCAATAGACATTAGAATGAAATTATAAGGGGGAAAAACCAAACTCAAAATCTACAGTATCAAAATAATTATAATTTGTCTCAGGTTACATGTTTCGCCTTATTAGGGGCATCATCAGACCTATAAAATATAAACTGAATTAGAAAAACCTAAAATACAATAGAAAAATAGCTCATCCAACGTCCGTTCTTTCACCTCACAACAACAACAAATGACACGATAACAATGACTACTGCCGAAATTATACACCAAACAAATATAAAATTTAAAACTTAGAACTATGAGTGACATCCACAAGTAAGCCAGGCTGGAGAACACCAAAGTACAAAGTCTGGGGCTGATCAATGACAGTTTGTGACAAGAAGGGCTGCATTGTATTGGCTGGCAGGAACGTCAAACTGGTGAGAGCAGTTTGATTACGGGGAGTGACGCCCCCACCATTCCGAGTTGCCACGG
>MU184387.1:83963-127326 GCA_016904865.1 Pissodes strobi | reverse complement strand
AATAAAATAGTGACGTCGCTTGCTAGACAAACTTTGAACTAAGCCTCCCTCGAGAAGACATGCATTTCATATTAATTGGCTATATTGTAAACTCTTAATTCATCTATAATCTTAAACACGCCTTTATTAGTATACAGTCTAACCGTTGTTAAGTTTGCTTGTAAATAAACTTGTTACTGTTTTTATCGATGTGTCTCCTTTATTATCTCTTCTCGACTTGTAGTGCGTTCCTAAATCTGAGCTATTCTCCTACACGCTAAGTAAGGCGTGGCGTCACAGATAAAAAATACAATTCGTGACAATATCAACATCGTCTATCAATTATTGTCTGTCTAAAATGTCAATTAGAATGAAAGTCAATGCCTTGGGCAGCATACAATTGTTCAGCTTCATATTAGTTTTTAACCTATATAATTATAACTTTCAGATGTCTGGCAAATATCATATCTGAGGTGAGGTGTGTTATTATTTATTAATGTTTATAAAAAAATCAATAATTTAAAATAAATTATAAGACGTACATAAGGAGGATATTTTAATTTTTCCGCTGAAATGTTCAGGCTTGGATAATTTGCAAAATATCCGAATTGCTGTAGGTAGCAAAAAATATTTGTTCCAAGCCGATGTTTTAAGCGTTTTTTATAATTTTAGTTGTGAACACCAAGATTCCCTAAATGCGTTTGTCCACATCGATGGACGCATGGAGAAAATAGACTCCTTTTGTGGCTCAACTTTGCCGAAACCAGTGATGTCAAATGGGCCTCGATTGAAACTGGAATTTCAAAGTTTGTACGCTTCTAGATATTCTAGAGGATTCAACGCTACATATAGTTTTATTGAGAGTAAGTTTGAATACGTTGACCATAAAATATTATCATAATCTCCCCTAATGATATTTTTATTCGTTAGGAAAAGTATTCACAATGTAATTAACTAAAACAGAGACTTGGAATATAATTATTTGCTAGTGAAAGGAAACTAAATGATACAACATACGTGACTAAAGTAGCTGTAGAGTACCGAAATTCTTGTCCAGTTAGTAGCGATATAAAACCAATAATTATTAACTGAACCATGTTATATTTATTACATAACAAACAAAAATAATTTTCTTTAGTGTTTTTGTAGGACGTTCTAAATCCATGTTAACTTAATGCTTTGATCTTTGTCTTCTAAAAGCAGGTCTATTTCGCAACATCTCATCTATCAAATTTTTCCTTATTTTCTTTCATTAAATTACTCCAGTTTGAACTATTTCTTGATCCATTGATCTTAAAGATCGAGGATCCCTTAGATCTTTCATATGCCTCCTAAACTTTTATGCTTATATTTTCTCACAGATTTTCCTGCTACTCTCCATAGTTAATCAAATATTTAGCGAAACACCAAACGAGGGAATAAAAAACAACTTTTAAATCAAGGAAATTTGATTTATTTTTTTGCTGCTAAACTTTTTGCTCTATTCAATGCATTCTAAAGCAGGACTGTGATATCAGTATAATAGAACCTATTCAGTCGAGAATTGATTTTAAGATTTTATGACTCTGTGGGAGCGCCGAATTTTCCATTTTCATGCCATGCTACTTCACAATCAAATTATTTATTTCGCGTTCAATTTTACGCTTTTTAAAAATACAATTATTTGACTTTATCAATTTTCTGTTAGGTGGCAGATTATTAATTTTCAATTAAGCAGAAAAATCCCTATAAATTCCATACATTTATTGGATATTGTCGAAATCCTTTTGTTGTACAAATGTATACTAAAAATTAAAAAATCGTTAAACTGTTACAGTTTGCGGCTGCTATACAGCATGACAGAAATATATCAAATTTAACGCAACCAACTTGTCATACATATTAGAGCAGAAAAATAGGCTCTAATGTCTATATCAAGAAGTCAAATTGTACAAGGTGGCCCGTTTATTAGGGGATGACACCTTATAGCAGAATCTACGGGGTGTACCAAAAAAAGTTTAATACAAAATTTGTTGGGATTTACTTAAAACTTTAAAATATTATATTTTTTATATACAGGGGGGTCGTATTTTCGTGGACAAGTATCAACTTCCTTATTTTAAATAGAATACCCTAGATATTAAGGCATTTTTTTATTCCTCGGAAAATTCTAGATATATTTTATACATAATATTCTATACCTAAGTCTAACCGTTTCTGACATATTTTGAATTTTATGTCAAAAATGACGTTTGCAAGTCTAAATATAACTGTCAATTTCTCCTATTGACATTTTTTATTGTTTAATTGGAGTTGGTTTCTTTGTAGAAGAGGATCTACTTTGGTGGTATGTGTTGACATTTTTATAATAAATACATACAGGGTGATCAAAAAGTACCATAAAAATTAAAAGGAATGAATCGTTAAAAGTCATTCTTCTTCAAATGGAAACCCCTATTTTTATATTTTTATCTTATTTAGGGTGACTTCGTATAAGGTTGTCTATTCGAAAAACTTGTAGTTTTTGAAATGTTGACAATTTAACATTTTTCTATTGTAAAAATGCTATGCGGCTTTTAGGTTTTGTTATTAGTTGGCCATGACGGTGAGGCGTGGCGAAAAAAAAACAATAGAGCACTACAGAAATGACACTATTTCTCGTCGTCTGATAATACACCTATTTATTACCCCAGCCGGGACGATTAAGTTAATAACCATTCGTCAAGCGCAGCTGTTCTAGCAGATACAACAGTCTTTCTTTTGCACCGTGTATGGTAAACTATAGTGTTATAATCCCTACTGCATAGAAAGCCTCCTAATTCTAGACCAGCTATCGATACGCTCATGTCAGTTTATGTTAGAAGGTTTGAGGTGCACGTGGCAAATATTTTGATCTCCTGGTTACACTGCACCTGATTACGTTATAATTTACAAATTATAAATGTCGCATTTTAGCATAGAGAAGAACACTACCATTGGCCAGCGTTTTATATTTCTAGACACAATATAGGAGGCTACTTATGCGGTGGGGATTTTAACACTATAGGTTACCATATACGATGCAAAAGAAAGACTCTTGTATCTGCTCGAACAGCTGTGCCCAACGAAAGGTAAATAACTTAATCGTCCCGGCTGGGGTAATAAATAGGTGTCAATCAGACAACAAGAAATAGTGTCATTTCTGTAGTGCTCGATTGTTTTTTCGTCGCCACGCCTCGCCATCATGGCCAACTAATAAGAAAATTTAAAAGTCATATAGCATTTTTACAATAGAAAAATGTTAAATTGTCAATATTTCAAAAACTACAAGTTTTTCGAATAGACAACCTTAAATAAAGTCATTCTTATTTTTAATGCTTAATGAGATAAAATTTAAAAATAAGGGATTTCCATTTGAAAAAATTGTTTTTAACGATTTATTTCATTTCAATTTTTAATGTTAGTTTTTGATCACCCTATATTTATTTATTTTTAAAATGCCAACACAGACTACTAAAGTAGATCCTGTTCTATAAGGAAACCAACTGCAATTAAATAATAAATGTCTTCAATAGGAGAAATTCATAGTTATAATATTTAGACCTTGTCATTTTTGACATAAAATTCAAAATATGCCAAACACGCTTAGACTTAGGATATTGTAAATGAAATATATCTACAATTTTCTGAGGAATTCAAAAATGCCCTAATATACAGGGTATTCTATTTAAAATAAGGAAGTTGATACTTGTCCACGAAGTATATATAAAAATAGAATATTTAAAAAATATAAGTAAATCTAAACAACTTTTGTATTTAACCTTTTTTTGTAGATTCCGAGCTAAGGTGTCATCCCATAATGAACGGGCCTCCCTGTACAGGGTGGCTCGAATTCGTGTCGATGTATGGGGAACTCGAAAACCGTAAGAGATACTGTGTCGGTCAAATTAAGGCATAATTGCGCATTTAAGTGCCTAACAATATGCCGTTCAGAAAGTTTTAAAATTCCGTGTATTTACGGAGATATCCGGAAAAAACCGAAATTTTGAAAAATCGTTTTATTTTTTTCCTGGGCTTATTTAAAAACGGATTTCAAATCTAATTGCACTTTTGCATTACCACTTTTTCCGCTCTATCCAATGATAATATCCAGTTTTAAATCCGACGTTTCGTCTTCAAGGGATCATCATCAACTTTCTTTTTTTAAATACGAACTTTAATTCTTTTTATCGTTTTTCAGATGGTATTGGCGTTATTAATATGAGTATGAGTATGTGTTTTTAATTTTATTTTACTTTTTTTTTAATTTTTCTAATTTTTATTATTTTTTTATTATTTTTATTTTATATATTTTGCTTTGGCGTAATTTTAAATAATTTAAGGTCGGTATTTTTGAAATTTTCGTATTCTATAAAAATATTTTATTTGTTTTTTGCATTAAGTGGAAAATTGGAGCCCGTATTAAAAATTTAAAATAGTAAAATTAGTTTTTACGAGAATATGGCCATGAACTATTACTCAAACAAGTTGCTTAGTACATTTTATTTATAAGAAAAATTCCAATAGGTGTTTTTCCATCAAAGTTCCTATAGTATCACGTAGTATGATTATAAATTGTTGATGTTCTCTATTCAATAAATTTTTTATTTGGTTAAAAGTTGGGAATATTTTATCTTTGCAGTAAGCAACTTGTTTGAGTAATAGTTCATGGCCATATTCTCGTAAGAAATAATTTTACTATTTTTTATTTTTAATACGGGTTCCAATTTTCCACTTAATGCCAAAAACAAATAAAATATTTTTATAGAATATGAAAATTTCAAAAGTACCTACCTTAAATTATTTAAAATCACGCCAAAGCAAAATATATAAAATAAAAAAAATAATAAAAACTAAAAAAATAAAAATAAAAAAAATAGAAACACACGCTCATATTAATAACGCCAATACCATCTGAAAAACGTTAAAAAAAATTAAAGTTCGTATTTCAAAAAAGAAAGTTGATGATGATCCCTTGAAGACGAAACGTCGGATTTCAAACTGGATACCATCATTAGATAGAGCGGAAAAAGTGGCAATGCAAAAGTGCAATTCAATTTGAAATCCGTTTTTAAATAAGCCCAGGAAAAAAACAAAACGAATTTTCAAAATGTCGGTTTTTTCCGGATATCTCCGGAAATACTCGGAATTTTAAACCTTTTTAAACGGCATATTACTAGGCACCTAAATGCGCAATTTTGCCTTAATTTGACCGACACTGTATCTCTTACGGTTTTCGAGTTCCCCATACATAGACACGAATTCGAGCCACCCTGTACAACTTGTTTCTTTTTTGATCCACAGATGAGTATGAGGGAGGGTTCAAACTGAGAGGGATTTATTTGTATTTATCGTATGGTTTTAAGTACACAATCTAAACAAAGTGATTTCACAAACAGTCTAACAGTCACAGTTACATAGTGTATATGAGCAATTACAACACAGAATATACAACATCTGGACGAAAATGACATGCAGTCACAAACAAAAACTTAACGAAGTCAAATAGGCAATTACGGCGTCCGTTTCCATCAGGAAATCTCCAGGGTTGCCAAGGTATGCTCTAGTCGAACACTACTGTGTGATATGCGAGATAGTCTGGCTGGCGGCCCCACAGTCGCATTCCGGTGAGGGAATCTTGCCCCATCTGTGGAGGAAGTCCACATATCTGCCATGATTCGTTCGTACTCTGTTGACGGTCGACTAAAGCCTGCGTGGCAGATCAAAGCCCGGAGCTTTTCTGGTTATGCAGGGCATATCATGATTCTGAGGGGGTGAGTTGTCCCTCTAATATTGCGTCCAAGATTCAGTCAGGTTGAATTCTTCATCATGGAGCACTCCGGCTGTCTTCATGGAAGGGGGTTTCGTGATCGGAGTCTGCTCACTTCTAAGTCGTCACAGTCAGCGCTTGGTGGCTGTTGCGGGTTCTCTGTTATTTTCTTGAATTCTTTGATGGGAGCATGCTGTCTACGTAGATTCGCAGGCGGTATGTCACTGAGCACTGGCAGCCAGTAAGATGGGGTGGGTGTACCAGATATGATGGGCATCGTGTTATTTAATAGCACATCTATTAGATGTGTATGGCAGCTATTTAACCAAACCGGTGCACTGAACACCGCCGCCGAGTAAACAAGACCAATGGCTGATGCTCTCAGCGTTGCAGCTGATGATCCCCATGAGGTTCCGCATAATTTCTGTAGGATGCTGATTCTCGTTTTTAGTTTTGCTGCGGTTTTTGATAAATGTTCTTTAACCGATAACGTTCTCTCGAGTGTTACCTCTAAATAACTTGGGTATTTGTTGTGAGAAAGTTGGCGGCCCTCAAGGTAGATATTGAGATTTTCAGCTGCCATTCGGTTGTTAAGATGGAAACTGAACCCTTCAGTTTTTGCTGCGCTGGGCTGGAGTGTCCATTTACGGAAATAACGGGTCATTGTCGCCAAGTCGGCTGTAAGGGCCTCCATTGTTTCAAATGATGTATGCCTTGTGGCGATTGTCCAGTCATCCGCATAACTTTTTTGATTCGGTTTTAGCAAAATCAGCTATATAGAGGCTAAATAGCAGAGCGGCAAGCACGGAGCACTGGGAGAGCCCGTTACTCAGTAGTTTTTCTTGCTTCTATTTTGTCCTAAAATAACTTCGAATGACCTATAGATTAGCATTGCTTCAACCAGTCCCGCTATTGTCTTACAGGGTATCGTCCTGAGTAGCTTATATATCATTCCCTGTCTCCAGATGGTGTCGTAGGTCTTAATCAAGTCGATAAATGCCACTGAGGTTTTTAGTTGTTTCTGGAAGCCGGCCTCGATGTGTGTAGTGGGCGGAACCCAGCCTGTTCGACAGGAATGGTTTCTAATATTCCTTGACTGATCCGGTTGTAAACAAGCCTTCCTAAAAGCTTGTGCATTGCGCTTAAGAGTGCAATAGGGCGGCAGCTTTGTCCAGGTCTTTTGAGAAACCGCTCCAATTTGCTGTCTGGAAGTTCCACCTCGGACGGGGAAAGGAGGTCACCAATGGAATAGTTATTCCAATTTCAATAAGTGCTGGACAATGTTGGCTATGCGCAAAGTCTGATAATATTCTTCGCGATGTTTTCAAAGGGCGATTTTGTTCGTCAGCTGTTACGAAGCAGAGGTCGGGGTTATATTCGCCACCCTAAGCTACCGCTCTAAACGATCATTTTCCTTAAGCATCGAAGATAAGGTAAGCCCTGTTTTCTTCGGCCCAGTGAGTTAGTTATTTCACCGTTTTGATCATTGCCCCTGTACCGCCACTGTGCATGGTGGCTGTTAAAGTCACCCCAATATATACCCGAATGGGGAACCGAGTGGATGGTGTGTGGTGGCCAGCTGATGTTGGGTGGCTTATATATGTTATTTATAGTTATTTCCCCTACTTTAATTTTTACTTCGTGGATGTTGTTCTCTGTAGATTTGGGGAGTAATTGAGCATTTTCGATAAGGGTTTTCACATAGGTGGCTGTTCCATATGCGTGGTGGTATGTTGCCCCTATCAAATCGTATCCGTGTATTCTCCCTCTAATGTGCCTCTGCTCCACGCTATCGATATGAGTTTCGTGTATGACAACTACGTCGGATGTCTTTATCTGTTAAAATCTTTTGTAGGCATTGGTATTTAGCACGACTAATGCCTTCGATATTCAGTTGACAAATTCGGATACTAGATCCGAGAGTTCTCAGAAGAACCATTTGTTCGTTCTGGCATATCCGATTGCTTTGGTACTTAATTGCTTGATTGCTTTTGTGTACGTGGGCAGGAGATCCAATGGATTTTGTCGATTGCTTAGCCGCCACAAACTGTGAGGTTGCCCAGGGTGCACCACGAGGAGACTAATCTACTTTGCACTCCTGAGAGGGATGTAAGGAGTCTTCAAAATGCAAAAATATTTAATTTAGTGTTGAATGATAATATGTTTTTGTCTTAAGTGCTTCTCTAAATAATAATATATCTTATATAAAAAAGTTAATCTGTCGATGCAATACTCGATTCTGGTCCTACTTATTAGTAGTTCTAGGAAAAATAATATAAAATTATTGATATGATAGTGACCTAATAATGCAAAATGAAAAATTTACCTTAATTGATGTTCAGCAGAAATTAAGAAAGAAAATTGACATCATATATTTTTTAAATAATTAACAGAATATGCTCCATTATTTTTCGCCCTCAAATGACCCCATTCATTAGTCAACTGATACTATCGCAGTTCAGGATGGATATCAGAGAGAGAAATTGAAGATCTTAATTTGGAATACATTATAATAATAGGAAAGATGATCCCCAATTAACGCTAACACGTATTAAATTACCTTTCTAATTTAATGTAGCTGGCGTATCTTTAAAGGTATCTTTTTACCCATATGCCTACAATATTCTGCATTTTGAACATCGACAGTGATCATATTTGATATATTTTGTTTAAAGCTCTAATTTTGTTGCAGATTTTGGTATAAAAACAGGTTCGCAGCTACCAGATTACCCATGTGCCTTTGTATTAAATAGTAACGATTCAAAAATTGGATATTTCCACAGTCCGAACTTTCCCGGTTTCTACCCGAGGGACACCGAATGCCACTACTTTTTCCATGGAAATTCTAACGAAAAAGTTCACCTACATTTTAATTACTTTGACGTCGAGGGAGTTTTGCCGTAAGTATGAAGCAAACTTTAAATTGAATTTTATATTATCATTCTTAATAGGTGAAAAATAACATAAAATCAATATTGCAATTTGCAATGTTATTTCTCACCAGCTTAGGTCCTATGCTGTAGATTCGATCTTGGTCGATTTTCTAACCAAACGAAACTGCAGTAAGGCAGTGTAACTTATCATACTAAAGTGATTTTGAAAATAATAAAACAAAAACATTAAGCATTATATGAATATTTTATGATACGTTATTTAAACTTGAAAACAACTTAAACTCGTAAATATGCAAATATAAACAAACCAAGTACCTAATAGTAATAGTGCAAAAGTCTAACCAATTTCTATCACCGCTAGGAATGAACCTCACACACTATCAGAATTATTATAATACTTATCATTACTAAAGAGCTGATGGCTGATGGTTTCTGGTTTCTTCTTATATTTAAATTCCCGTTGTTACCGTATGTACCTTAGATAATAGTTTTATATGACTTTCTCTATGTGTGGCGATATCCCTATTATGCTTTTATACTTTCTATGCAACCCTATTTTCATTTCTTAGTTCCTCGTATATTTTGCTTTCCAACTATCTGACATGTGAATTTCCCCTGTTTGGTACTTATTCTAAAATAGTTAAGTTTAACAATTCTTTATACGTCTTGTATATACTTATTTCTTAGTATATCCTTTATTTCCACGTTTCCTACTTCTTAAAAACTTCTTCTTCTTTTTCTATTTGCTTGTTCCTCCGCCTAAGTGTTATTTTACCTATTATCTAAGGTATTTGTCAATGACACTTATGTTTTAAACTTGTAATTTCCCGCAACTTTTTTCCCCAAAAAATGCTAGTAATTTTTTCTCTATGTCGTCGTCCTTCCTAATGGCACTTCTCTTATATTTTTGTTGTATATTATCTGTCTTATATTTTGCCATTACCTCTTTTGTCTCTCGCATGATTAGCTGAAAATATACTTCTTCATTATGGTCCTCTTTGTTTTCTTGCTTTATGATATGAATTGGTGATGCCTTGGTCCCTGGATCCATCGTATGAGTGTCCATGAGCTTAGTTTGTTTTATTGGTTTTTATTATGCTTATTTTGCAATGGGATAAAGATTTTTTCATATAACTCTGAGAACAGTCAAGTTACTCCTCGCAGGAACGAAAATCCGCCCGCAGAAAAGATTTACTCCCTCTGGAAGATGTGTGATGAACAACTCGAGGTCACTAATCTCTGTAATACTCAGTAATGTTGATTGATGGTATCTCAAATCTGAAGAGAAGCTGGTACACGAATTTAACCTTGTGGATCTTAATGGCTAGAGACTGTGTTTGGAGATTTATTTAATTCTGATGACAGAAAAAAAATGTCTTTTTGGCTGACCCTGTATATCAAGGTCCACAGCAATCGAAACGGCACTAGTCAAAATGGCTTGAAGAAAAAAATTACGATACACTTGTTCTGTCTACGGGGGTCCGAATGGCGTTATTTGTAGAATGGTCGAAAAGGCACTTCCACCATGTGACTTCACTGCATCTAAATAACTGAAACGCCTCCGAGGTTAGGGATCAGTACGGCAGCCTCCAAAGGTTATTTCCTTGACGTGTCCACGGTCACAGGTCCTATGTACGGGGATCAGAACGGCCCTCGACCATATGTCAAAGACGCGACCCATTCGGTTTCATGAGACAAATTGAGACTTCCTTGAAATACTTTTAAATTATGTTGATGCTATGAGAGTTGCTTGGGTTACTTTATATATCTGACTTTAATTAACTTATTTTTATTATTACTCGATTATTATGCTTTTAACTGACGTGTTCTAAGAGAAGTATATTTGTGCATTCAAACCAAATGCGAAAGAGAGTTTAGCCCCCCAGAGTCTTTCCCGTTAAGGTACAAAATAACTCAGGTTGAGCACCCAAGAGCCTTTCCCGTCTAGGTACAAAATAGCTCTAGATGAACAGTGGGGTGAACTTGTTGCCAGAACGCGCCTTGAAGGATCCACGAACTGAACCAAGTTCTCGTTTACTCGGTCCGCTCGATCTTTTATACTAAAATTAGATAATAATCATAATAATAATATGTTTCAAGATCAAGCATCAAGTTCAAACTTTAGACTGAGTGTATATTTTTTAGTGAATATGGTTTCTAGTTTACACTATTGTCTCCCAATTTAGATAAGAAAAACTTTTACCAGCGACTGAGACTTATCACCGCAGGCAGGAGCAGATTACAGCAATTAATCAAGACCTGAAGAAAGTTCAAACTTGGGGCTTCAGAAATTTGGTCCAGTTCAATGCAGCAAAGACCCAAGCAGCCACGTTTACCAAGAGGGCCAGTACGGCGGGTCTTGACATCATTATGGCCAGATCGATCATTCCTTCATCTTCGTCAATCGGACTACTGGGTGTCTCCGTCAACAGCAATATGTCCTGGCATGACCACTTTGCTAACATTGCAAAATTAGCCTCCCAGAAGCTTGGTGCGCTATTTCGCATCAAAAAACTCTATACACCGCAGCAGTTGATCTTGATCTACAAAGCGCAAATAAGACCGTGCTTAGAATATTGCTCACACATCTGGGGTGTCGCACCAAAGCACACCCTAAAGCTGCTGGATTCAATTTAAAAGAGGGCTGTGCGTCATGTCGGCGACCCGGAGTTGACCCGGAATCTGGATAGTCTGGAACATCGCAGACATGTGGCCGAGATGTTCCTGTTTACAAGGATTTGGTCCGCCTCATCCCGCTCCTGGCAACGCTTGTTAGACAATCACGACAGACGGCACGAGCGCACCAGTTCGACGTACAAGTGGAAAAACCTAGAACATCGCTTTACAAGAATTAATTTGTCTGGCGCTCTGCATCACTATGGAACTCACTCCCAGGACATCTGTTTTCTACTAGTTACATCCTACACTATTCAAGAACTGTGTCAATCAACATCTTCGCACATACACCGCTCGTCGAGCGCCATAGGATCTTCCTTTGGTTTGTATGCCGCTACCATAAAACACAATCTTAAACTAACAGCTAATAACAGGTAAATAATTATATTTGTTCCTGCGGAGCAGCTGATTAAACATCAATACCAATAATTACATGAAATGATTATCTAAAGTCCTATGGAACAGTTGATTATAAGCCTGATTAGCTGATGATATATTTGGGTTTCTTGTCCGCTTTGGAAGAAATAACAGGCGTATCTATATTATCTACAACCTGGATGCATATCTGCATGTATAGCAAATAACTCACGCCTTCTCTAGAAAAGCACTTAAGTACATGAACCAACAAAAACTACAGAAAAATCACACGCCTAGAAGAAATTTGCAAAATTCTGAATGCTGCAATTAGTCAACAGATAAACAAATACTTCCAAATAAACAGCAGAAACGTATACAGAATTTAGATCTGGGGGAGGGCATTTTTAAAGAACTTTTTTCTAAGGCACACAGATCTGGATACCATCATTCAATAAAAAATACACCCATTTTAAGCAATTGTTCGTTTTGCTCCCTGTACATTAGTATGGATGCAAGACCAAAGCTAGAGGCAGCAACGAAAGTCTAATAATTGTAAATAGTGCAGCCAAGCACGCGACAAAATAGGAAAGTACCATCTTCTGGCTCGCACGAATCTGAGATCTACAAAGTAATCCAGATTCTAATCAATTTCCTTTGAAATTTGATGACAAAATGGAAAGCTAAGCTTTACGCGGATATTGCTGAATGGGCGAAACAAATAAAAAAAAATCCGCCATTTACTACATATGGAGAACCCAAAGTTATATGCGAGCAAGTCAGAGCAACTGAAGCAGAAAAATTGCTATGGAGTTCGGAATTAAAAAGTGCTAATTAAGCCAAAACCAGTACAAGGAAAGATTAATGGCACCCTTAGACCTGAGTAACACACGATAGTTGAGATTGACGTTATCAACATCTGGATGCCACCAACATTTGACGCAATACTTTATGAATCTCTGTGTATATAGGATATATTTCAGACACATAAATGAATGCTATTTTTTTTATGATTCTATCCAATGTTCTTACTATTTTTATTGCTTTAACCCAAACAAACCATGAAGAATATTGAGGACTGATTTTCCGACATAGATATGGTAAATGGGTATCTTTACATCTGTTGTCTGTATATTGCAGTTTTGTATTTTCGAAAATATTTGATAGGTGTCTAAGTCTAACGTCTATCTCACGAAATAGTGCTTCGTAGATCTTCTACGTTTTGGTATTATATAGAGAATGTTTTTACGAAATATATTTGCTATTGATTAATATATTATAAGATTTAAAATTTTCAGATGCGAAGCTATCTCCGCCAGTGACTATGTCGAATTTTCAAATTTTATGGCAAGAGACCGAAAATATCAGAGGCACTGTGGTCAACGTAAAGAGTTCGACATTGAATCAGACAGGAAGTTCTTCAGGGTTACGTTTAGGTCAAATGACAGGTTGGATGGAACCGGGTTTAATGCGACATACCAGTTTTTAAACGAGGTGGATATTTATACCCCTTCTCCCACAACCAGTGGGTCCCGGAGTATTTTAGGTAAGATATTTTTTAAACCTTAATTAATTGGTAAAAAAACGATAATTATGAGAAACGTTAAACTGATAAAATTATATTCTTGAAAGGTTTTTTTTTACATCTGTGTGTGTTCAAGTTCCTAAACTTCATGATATGAAAGTCGAATCTTCTGCTATTCCAGATGTTGGCAACCAAGACGTCTATTTGCACCTTGTTACTCTGGCTATAAATAACGTAGCTGAAGCCAACGAGAACAATTAAATTTTCTTTTCAGTCAAACTCGTTTTTAAAAACAAACTAAATTTAATTTTCAAAAGTTCAAGTAATGACAAGAGAAACTGTGAACAAATTGCTACGACTAAAGATCGACGACAAATGCTGCTCGTTGTTGTTCCGGTTTCATATTTATATGTTTTATCAATTGGTGCAAAAAATGAGGAACAACAAAGAGAACGAATTCGATATAAAAAAGGGTTCTCGAGTTTTCCTCAATATAACTCCTCCCTCATTAAGAATGGACAAATGGGGTTGCTTAAAGTTTTCCAGCTTCGGCAATTCCATTTGAACCGTAACATTAAATAGATTTACAAACAGATCATAGTATTACTCTAAATATATATACATTTTTATATTAGTCTAAATTTCAATCTAAACTAAATAACTAAAATGTCTTTTCTTCGGGGTTCTTCTCGGAGATCCTAACACCATTTTACCATAGGGTCAATTGTTCCAAAAATTATTTTTATACAATTCACGTAAATATAAAACTGACCTTTATGGAATCTTATTTGTTAATTATAGTTTTAAATGTTTAAATAAATGGTTTCTTCTTTAAATCTGCATATTGAAGTTTTACATGTTGCTTATTTATTTTAGTTTTATCAGTAATTTTATACAGAGGGTCGCTTTAGAGACTTTATTAAAATTGGGTCATCTAGGTTAGGTTCATCCTCTCTATTTTCATTACGTTTAGACAGTATCTTATCTCGTTTTTCGGTTTGATCAATGAAAATATTTTCGTTTAGTATTTTAAATGATTCGCTCAAGTCATTAATATATTCTGTGATTATTTCCGGATTTGATTTTTCAATTGGAATAGAGTAATTTACGTCTCCTTTAATTATTTGAAAAGGTGTATGATTAGTTAAAGAGTGTATACTGTTGTTGTAATTAAGTATTAGAATGCTCATAAGTTGTCGAATTGTTTTGCTTGGGTTAGCTAATTTTAAGGCTGTTATACCTTCTCTTAAAGTAGAATGAAGTCTTTCAATAGGGCTATTAGAATTCGGAGAATGCGGGGTAGTATAATGAAATTCTATTCTATGAAGAGTGCATAGTTCTTGCATATTAACGTTTTTGAATTCGGTACCATTATCCGAAGTTATTTTCTGGGGAATACCATGGTTACTAAAGAAATTTATTAGTTGCTTAATTGTTTCGATAGAGTTAGCGCTTGATATGGGAAATGCTTGTGCGAATTTTGAAAAGCTGTCAATTATAGTCAAGAATTTTTCTCTATCAATAGTATAGGCAGAGTACAACTAGGTATCAATATAAATATGTTCAAAAGGTTTTGATCCTATGGGTGTAGGTTTGAATATTATTTTATATGGTTTTCTTTCGTATTTTCTAACGTTACAAATTTCGCAAGCCTTAACGTAGTTTTGTACGTCTTTCTCAATATTAGGCCAATAGAATTTTTTCTTAATAGACGCTACGTTTTCAGTAATTCCTCGATGAGATGTTTTTGTTTCGTGATATAGTTTTATTTTTTCTTTACGGATATCGGGCTCTACTATATCCTCTACTAAACTGTTAGAAATTAATAATGTAACAAGGGATGTTATCAAAATTATCTTTCAATATATTAAGAATTATTGGTTCTAGGGAATGGTTCTTAAAATAGAGACAGTAAGTACTGGGCGGCATATATTCTTTGATTAATTTGACGACACCCTGTGGATTTGGATTATTTGGAATAAAAAATTGAATTCTCGTTTTATCGTCCAATATTTGCGATATAGTTTTATGATATTCATTGCTAGATGAGTAACGGAATATAATTTGGTTAGCGAATAAATTCAAATGTTTTTTCGTATATTGCGCTCCTAAAATGGGATTTACCTGTGAAGTATGAATTGTTTGATTATCCGTTTCAGCTATTGTAGCTTGATTAGAGTATCTAGCAGGTCTTATTATATGCTGAGAAATTATATTTATTTTCGGTAATTTCTGTTTATCTGGTTCAACCGTATTAGGTACTGAAAGAGGATTGTTTTCTGGATTGGGATTACATTCCGTAATTGATACATTCTGATTGATTCCTGATGAAATTTTGAAAAAAATAGGTTTCCTTTGATTTCCTAAATATTCGTTCACTCGATCTTTCCCTAAATAATTTTCAAATTCTTTTATCCAAGACGTGTCGGGTTTGGTATTGGTGGCTTGATGAGTTTGATCGATGGCGTTTATATTTATATGGTTATTCCTTATTGGAATCCTAGACAAAGCGTCTGCATTGGCATTTAGTGTACCTTTCTTGTATTTAATTTCGTAATTATATTCGGACAGTTTCAGTCTCCATCTGACTAACTTAGAGTTAGGCTCTTTCATTGAAAATAACCACTGTAACGGTTTATGATCAGAAAGTATGGTGAATTTTTGTCCAAACAAATACGGACGAAAAGTTTTGGTTGCCCAAACAATGGCTAGCAATTCTTTTTCTATAGTTACATAATTGCATTCTGCGGGATTGAGAGTTCTACTAGCGTAAGCTATTGGGAGGTCGTTTCCAATTGGTCCTTGTGACAGCACTGCTCCAATGGCAAAATTGCTTGCATCAGTGGTTAACAGAAAAGGTTTGTTGAAGTCAGGATGCTGCAGTATTGGGTCATTCATAAGATACTGTTTACATGTTTGAAAGGCATTTAAAAATTCTTTGTCATGGATTATTTGTTTACCATTTTTCAAACAGTTTGTCATGGGTTTAGTTATTTTGGCAAAGTTCTTGATAAATTTCCTGTAATATCCTATTAGTCCTAGGAATGATTTAATTTCTTTTGTTGTAGTTGGTATTGGGAAATTTTTTATTGTTTCGACTTTCCGGGGATTCGGCTTTATGCCCTCAGGGGTAATGACGTGTCCAAGAAATTCGACTGTCTTTTTCATAAATTCAGATTTATCTAGTTGAATTTTGAGATTATATTGATTTAATCTTTGGAACACTTGACGTAGATTATTTACATGTTCCTGTAGAGAACTGGAATAAATAATAATGTCGTCCATATAGACTAGGCAAATATTATTTTGTAGGCCTGAAAGGACGTTATCCATTACGCGTTGGAAAGTGGCAGGCGCGTTTTTCAAACCAAAGGGCATTCTATTGAATTCAAAATGACCTTTTTCTACGTTAAAGGCTGTCTTCGCAATCGAGTCTTGATGCATTTCCACTTGGTGAAAGCCTGAGGCAAGATCTAGTGTTGTAAAATAGTTAGATCTTCCGAGCCTGTCAAGAATGTCCGAGATATTAGCAATCGAATATCGATCATCAATTGTTTTTCATTTACCTTCCGGTAATCGACTACCATTCTCCATTTTTGTCTGCCAGAAGCATCTGTCTTCTTGGGGACTATCCAGACTGGTGATCACCACGGTGAACAAGATGGGCGGATGATGCCGTCCTCTAACATTTTATTAATTTGATCATCGACTTCCTTCTTATGGACGTATGGGTATCTATAAGTCTTCGTGTGTACAGGTATTTCGTCAGATGTCTTGATTTGATGTTTAATTTTGTTGGTAAAAGTTAACTTACTATTAGGGTTATGAAAAATGTGTGGAAATTCCAAAATAACTTTCCTTAATGCGCTCATTTCCTAAGAATTTAAATGATTCGTTCTTAAGAACGATAAAGGATTTGTATCATTGTTTTTTAAAATACCTGCAGTTTCTGTTATTTGCTCAATATTAAATAAAGAAAATTCTGACTCCTCATAAATGGTAGACATATTTTCAACATCACCCAATGTATATTCTAATAAAATAGATTTATTTGAAAAATTATGAATTTCCAGTGCTATGGTTCCATTTTTAACTTTAGTTTGAGGAATAAAATAGTTCGGTTCAGTTATTTCAGGAGTAATGATTTCAGTATCCTCATTTAATTTAGTGTTAAGGTGACATAATTTAATACAATTTGCTGGTATTTCTAATGATTGCGTGGCAAAATCGTGCCTAAATTGTAATGGAATTCTTACTTGTTGATTATATAACATTTTATTCTGCAAATCGATATTTAATTTATTATCTTGAATAGCTTTTATTCCTATTATTCCGTCAAAATAATCATGGAAGTCAAACATTAAAAGTTCGATATCATTCAAAATATTAAATTCTTTTAGAATAGGTATTTTTATTTTTCCGTGGGTTTTTTTGTGTACCCATACACGTAGTTAACAGATTCGGAAAATAAGTTTCGGCAATATAAGGTCTTATTAATGAACCATTAATGAACCATGGCTACCTGTATCTATTAATAATTTGCAAGGGGGTCATTTATAATTATATAAGGCCATTGATTTATTTGATAGCTATTTAAAGTCAGGGCTGGTTTTCTGTTTCTGTGGAAATGACAAAATTTTCATTTTCAGAATTTATGTCGTAATCATATACGTCGGCGTCGTCTAATTCTAAAAATTCGTTCTGTTCGGGGATTTCTTCTTCGAATTGTTGTTAGTCAAACTCCACTAAATTAGTAGAATAAATATTATTTATTTCCTCGATAGTGTATCTTGGAGGTTCCGCGTGAGGGTTGGACCTGAAGAAATTAGGGTTGAAACCTGAATGGTTAGGGCTCTGAAATCTTTGTGGTGATTGATTTTTTGGAATTATTGACACACCGGACATGGGTGTCGGTTTATCAAGAGGCAAATTGGGTTTAGAAACAAAGGCTTTCTGCGGTTTTTTTCCAAAAACTGCGGAAGATCTAGGAAATCTTTGCATTTGTTGCCAATTTGGTCTTTGTTGAATGTTAATGGGCTCAGAAGGAAATAGTGGTTTTGGTGAAATTTGAAAACTATTTTTAAAAGATCTAAAATTATTTTGTGAAATAGGTTTTGGGTCAATAGGTTTGTTATGGCTTTGTTTAGTCATTTCGTTCTTGTAATGTAAATGATTTTCATCAGCTTGGTAATTTAAAACAAAAGGTGTTTCGTTGTCTAAAGTATCAGGTCTATGTACCAATAAAATAGTGCTAAGTTCAGTTGGCGAATTAGCTTTTAAATTTTGTACAGCAGTATGTTCATGTGTTCCATTCAAAATTTGTGAAACAGCGGCATAATTTGGATCTAAACTTATTTTCAAAGATATTTTTTGAACGATTGCTTTTAATTTTTCTAAATAGTCATAAATATTTTCTTTAGGTTGCCTATTCATTTGTAAGTTCTTGAGTTAAATTTTCTATAGAATATTGATCACCAAATTTCAATCCAAGAGCTAATTTAATGTTGTCCCATGTATCTAAATCTTTACGCGTAACTAAAAATAATCCTGCATCATTTATTATTTTAGAATTTATTGCAGAAAAGACAAATTCTTTCCGAGCTTCATCACCGGTATAATAAATTTGATAAAAAGAATCGCAATTCTTGATAAAATATTCTAGTTGATTCGATTCACCCCTAAAAGGTCTAATTCAGTTAGCTCGTGCTCTTAAATTTTCAGACATGTTAACAATATTATTTACAGGATTTAAAAGAGAAACACTCTCAGCAATTTTTTTAGATGCTCTACTGGGATAGGCTAATAAGTTTTAGACATCAAATTAATTTCTATATCTTTTAATATTTTTTTAAAATTTGAATTAAAAGACAGAACGGAAAATAATGAAAAATGCTTCAGTTAATAAATTAACAAACAAGATTCACTAGGCTTAAATATGTAACGCCAAAATACAGTATATCAGGGAAAATTCTTACTCTCTGGTAGCATATAATCTCCTGGTACCCTGGTTCTGGATGTACTTGTCCAACAGTTGACATTGATGTGGAAGTGGGACAGAGACAGGTTTCCAAATCGTCGACTCACTGCGAGTTAAATTTTCTCGAAGGTGAAGCTTGTTCTGGGGCCTCTGCTGCACTCTGCAGGCTGGAGGTTGCTTGTTCGGATACTCGACAAATGGTAGAAACCAACGTGCTTGTTCGCTTAAACACCGTTTGTAAAACTGTGCACTGCACATACAAGGCTCCTTAAAATGTCTGTGCTTTATCACACTCCGGAATTTTGTTACCAATTCCGCTAACACTTAATACAAACGCACTTTTTACTATCATGTTCTAGAACCGAAGTTTTACTGGTACTAATATTACGAACACACTTTGAGTATCCTACCGACTGCGCCAATTAAGTTTTCTTTTCAGTCAAACTCGTTTTTAAAAACAAACTAAATATAATTTTCAAAAGTACAAGTACTGACAAGAGAAACTGTGAACAAATTGCTACGACTAAAGATCGACGACAAATGCTGCTCGTTGTTGTTCCGGTTTCATATTTATATGTTTTATCAATTGGTGCAAAAAATGAGGAACAACAAAGAGAAAGAATTCGATATAAAAAAGGGTTCTCGAGTTTTCCTCAATATAACTGAACAAAGTTCTCTCCTTATTAAGAGACCTATTCCTATTATGAGTTTATTTCCTTGCAGGCCTCGAATTTCAACAAAAACAAAAAGAAAATTGTAACGCAAATAAAATTATTATACATATTATGTAAACTCTTTCTGTTTACATGCTCCCTAAAAGTAACATGTTATACTATATTAAGTGCTGTGACTTTACTTTGCTTAGAATCAAATAATTAGAATAGAGGCGTCTAAATAGTAGGGCTCTTTCTTCTATAACTAGGACTGGACATAAATAGTGCATAAGTGTCCGTAAATTTAGAAAAATAGAATAAATGGCTCAATAAATTCAGGAAAAAATACTGGGAATTTGAGACGCCGGCACCTGTTTGAAAGACCATTTAATTTCGAAAAGCGGGATTTATTCTTTATTTTACTGTAGTTTTATGAAGTTTTACTATGTCCGTAAAATATATAGCATTTGCCAAAAGGCATTTTAGCTTTTATGCCCTAGTTTAGAGTATTTCTTTTTTAAATAAAAAAATAATAATTTGGTCTTATATGGGGCGTTTATTTTAAAATTCCTGCCGTAAAAGTAGGTTACCTAATTGGGCCCTTGAACCTTAGTAAGCATACGAGCCGATAATTTTGGTTACTCAAGAGTTGGCAGTCGGCTTCAAAAATTGGTGCTTTGATCTTCCAAGTACCCACCTAGCGTTTAAAGTAGTGACTTCGTCGCAATTCCTACAATGTAACCAGTACTAGTTGCAAAAATATGTATTTGTAACGAAACTTAGATAAAGAAGTTGATATTGGGTCGGTTTTGATGAGATTGCAAACTCTTGGCGAAGCTGCAACTGTTTGCCTTTGATACACCTCTGGTGCTACGTACTGTAGCGCATTTTCTCTTCACGCTTTCTTGAAATTTCAATACGTTGTGGACTGTATATAACGATATATTTAATTTAGTAAGTACAAACTTATACTAATAAGTCTTATGATTTTTCTTCTTCTGTCGCTGTCATTTTTTCTGCCTGGTGCCACTTGTCTTCCAGTCATCACCAGTCATTTTAATTGTTGCGTATCTGGTGACCAAAGTCTTTTACTATATATTTAACGCTATATACTGACCATAAACCGCCGGCCTTTGAAAATTTTAATTTTCAAATTACCAAATATGGTTAATGTCTTCAATACAATATTATTGAAATATAAATAATATGTTAATTAGAATAGAACAATTACTAATGTTTAAAACAATACTTATAAACTTTAGTTAACAATACAATTGACATCTATAGCTCGCCAGCATCATCAATAGGTAACGCGCACACCCTCTGTACCGCGCGTTTAACAGTGCCGCTGTGAGTACGAACACTAACTACGCGAACAATCTGGTCTTTACCGGGATGCACATCAACGATTCTCCCCAACTTCCAATGCAGTGGTGCAATGTTGTCTTCGACCAATAGAACCAGAGTACCAATCTTGACATTTTCATTTTCAGTGCTCCATTTGTTGCGTTGTTGTAAACTTCTGACATATTCCGCTGACCATCTATTCCAGAACAATTGAAACATCTTCTGACATTCATGGTAATTGTCTAAACGGTTAACTGACACTTCTGTGACATCCTTTTGAGGTAGAGCATTTAACGAGTCTCCGATGAGGAAATGCCCAGGAGTCAGGACAGAGAAATCTTTTGGGTCTGTGGATATTGGAGTGAGGGGACGGGAATTAAGCACCGCCTCCACTTGGGCAAATATTGTCGATAAATCCTCAAATGTGAGGTTAGAATGACCCACGATACGAGTGATATGATATTTAGCTAGTTTAACAGCCGATTCCCATATTCCGCCTTGGTGGGGAGACCTTGCAGGAATAAATTTCCAATCTATACCACCCTTAAGCAAAAAGTCCGATATATTGCGATTTTGCGATACACTAACCAACAAGTCGCGAACAACCACTTTAAGATTATTGTCACTGCCAACAAAATTAGTAGCATTATCTGAATAAATTCGGCTGCAAAGACCCCGTCGAGAGACGAATCTTTTCAAGCAATTTAGAAACGAATTTGCACTAAGATCTCCTACAAGTTCTATATGTACTGCCTTGGTACAAAAACATATAAACAAGCACATGTATCCTTTAACAATAGCTCGATTCCTTAATTTGCCATCTTTTATGTTAAATGGTCTAGCAAAATCTACACCTACTATAGAAAAGGGTCGCTGCGGATTTACACGATCTCTTGGCAGATTTCCCATTTTTTGTTTTAGAAGGAAAGGTTTTACCCTAAAGCAAATATTACATTTTGAAATGATACCTCTAACAGTACTTCTTCCATTTATTGGCCAATAATTTTGCCTTAACGAAGCTAAAATTGTTTGAACCCCTGCATGTAACTGTTTATGATGTTCATTGAGGATAATTAATTTCGTTAGTGGATGATGCTGAGGCAAAATTATAGGAAATTTAGTGTTATATTCTAAATTAGATTCACGTATTCGCCCGCCTACACGTAGAAATCCATCTTTTATATCTAAAAATGGATCCAGTGATTTAATTGAACTTCGCCTAGCAATACCCTTTGATGCCTTTAATTCCAAAATTTCAGATTTAAATTCTTGTTTTTGCATCACGCGTATGAGTGGATGCAATGCATTTTCATATTCGGCTAAAGCAATTATTCCTGTTACTCTTTCATTTAAATTGCGATTTTTACAATTTTTAAAAAATCTTATATTCAATGTCGTTACACGTACTAATTTATGCAAATATGAATATCTCGTAAAACATGACAAATCCTGTTTTACTTCAGTGGTAACAAAAGAAAGTTTTGCCTTTTTTCGTTCAGGTAAATTTTCTGAGTACAACACACAATTTTTCGGCCATTCATCTAACTCAAATCGTAACCATTCAGGCCCATACCACCACAACTTCAAGTATTTTAATTCGCTAGGAGCAACACCGCGTGAAATTATGTCAGCCGGGTTTTGACTTGAAATTACATGCCCCCAATTAAAGTTTTTCGTTAGTTCTTGAATTTCGGCTATGCGATGCCCAACAAATACGGTCCAACTACTTGGTTGTTCTTTAAGCCATGCTAATACAATGGTAGAATCGCTCCATAAAAATACGTCGTTTATTTCGATATCAAGAGCAGAAATAACTTTATCTACCAGTCGCGCTAACAACTGTGCACCTAATAACTCTAATCGCGGTAACGTTAAACTTTTAAGTGGTGCCACTCGCGATTTTGCACATATAATGTTTACCAGTATTTCACCATTTTCATTTGTAGATCTTAAATAGACACAAGCTCCGTAAGATTGCTCGCTTGCGTCACTAAAACCGTGTATTTGGAAATTTTTTGAATTTTTTAATATAGCTTGCCGCGAAATTTTTATTTCATTAAGTGGCTTAAGTTGACTATAAAATTGTTTCCAAGAAGTAAAAATTTCTAAAGGCACCGATTCGTCCCAATCAAGCTTTAGCATCCAAAGCCTTTGCAAAATAACTTTTGCACGAATTATTACCGGACCAACTAAACCTAACGGATCAAATATTTTCGAAGTTATTGACAAAATAAAACGTTTTGTCTCTTGGTTCAATCTTTACGATATATTCCAATACGTCTTTATTCGGTTCCCAGAAAACTCCTAAAGTTTTTCTTATATTGTCATTCGCGATAAAATATCCGATATTTTCCGTTTGATTATTTGATAACGCTTGTAAGACCTTCGGTTCATTCGACGACCATTTACGAAGTGGAAGTCCGTATTTATTTAAGTCGAGCGTAATTTGCTCTGCCATACCTATAGCCTCGCTCACGCATGACGCGCCCCCTATATAATCATCAACATAAAAATTATTGGCAATTGCCTTGCTCATTGGCAGATTGCGGTCTTCTATATCGAGAGCAATCTGACGAAGACATCTCGTTGAGAGAAAACTCGCCGAAGCTGTGCCGTAAGTGAGAGTATTAAGTCGATAGTAATTACGTTTAGAATTTGAATTCGTTCGCCAGACAATCCGTTGCAAATCACGATACCTTGGTTGGACATTTATCTGCCGATACATTTTAGTAATATCTGCGATAATTACCACGTTATGTTGACGAAACCTAAGCAATATGTTAAAAAGTTCATCTTGAATATTTGGCCCAACCTTTAGAACATCATTTAACGACACGCCGGTTGATGTTTTCGCGCTTGCGTCAAACACAACGCGTAATTTCGTAGTAAGTGACGATTCGTTTAAGACACCATGGTGTGGTAACACGTATACGTAATTTTCGTCGTCTTTGCTTTCACACGCTTCTATTCTTGACATATGTCCTAACTGTTCATATTCAGCCATAAAAGCATGATAGTTTTCCTTTAAAGTAAGATTCTTTTCTAACTTCCGTTCTAAATTAAAAAATCTCACTTTTGCCGATTCCAGGGAATCGCCCAACTCCTTTATATTGTCCTTAACCGGCAAAGCTACACAAAACCTTCCCGTTTCGTCCCTTTCTACCGATTCCACGAAAAGTTGTTCACATTCTTGCTCTTCAATAGAATACCTCCTTTTTGTTGGTATCTCCTCGACTAACCAGAACTTTTCGATTTGACCCTGTAACTCCTGATATGTGCCGCGATCTACGGTTAAATGGCATACACCCCCCCTTTGAGGCTTGCTACATATTTTGTTAATCTTCCCAGATACGATCCACCCAAATACGCTTTTTTGTATTGTTAAATTACTATTTTTTAATTTCACTTGACCCGCACAAAGCAAATCATAAAATATTTCAGCTCCAATTAAAATGTCAATTTTCGATGTTTTATTAAAACATGGATCAGCTAATTTTATATTCGGAGGAAGTGCTCGCCCATCTATACTGAAAGAATGAACAGGTATTTCAGTTGTTATATTGTCTAACACAAAAAAGGAGAGATTAGTGTTATAATTGTTATATGGTGATTTTATATTTGTTATAACATGCTGTTTTATACTAGTTAACTTCTCACCGACGCCCGAAATCTTAATGTCAATTTTATTTAATTTTAGACCCAATAAATTAGCCAAATCCTTTCTTATAAAATTCATTTGAGATGCACTGTCTAAGAGAGAGCGACATTTCACGTAATCTCCTTGATTATTTTTAATAAAAACAATAGCTGTTGATAATAGCACCTCATTTGAGACCCCTAATCCGCTATAAGAAGTTGCTACCACAGATGGCTCATTTTGAAATTCATTCGATATTAATTCCGGGTTATTAGGTATTTGTTGAAAGTAATTTTCCTCGACATCTATATTTGTAGCGGGGGTTGCGATATTTGTATGCTTATTATTACAAAGCATTGTATTATGCCTACCATTACAATTTTTACAACCATCTGACAAACATTTGGTGTATAAATGATTTCCCCGTAAACAATTTAAACAAAGGCGCAATTGTCTTATTTTTTCTATTCGGTCTGGTATAGATAAATTTAAAAGTTTTTCACAACGATATATAAAATGTTGTCCCTTACATATTTCACAGACTGTTTTGGCTACTGCACCTGTTGCGCCGTAAGCTAACCCCTTGCCTTGACCGTGATATTTGTTATTAAAGTTGTGCGGTTTTAAAGGTGGTTTTCCAAATGGCGTCTGCTTACTAGGCTTAGCATTAACCTCCACATTTTCCAAAACGCGACATTTGTTTGATATAAATTCTGTAAAATCTTTAAGCTGAGGATTACCTTGAAATTTTGATATTATAATTTCTTCCCATTGTTTTTTAGTTTCATAGTCAAGTTTCCGCGAACAAACGAATATTACTAATCTATCCCAATGTTGTACCGGTTCTCCTAATGCCTTTAAGGCACGCAAGTTACGTTCTAAATTATCTACCAAATTTCTAAGTGCGAGATGGGATTCCTCAACTACCGTTGGTGCTTCAAACAATGCTTTTAAGTGCGATTGAATGATTACCGGCTTGTTATTAAAACGATTTTCCAATAATTGCCAAGCTACCGTGTAGTTTTCCCTGGTTACTTGTAGTGAATCTAATAAACCCCTAGCATCACCCTCAATACTATCAAGCAAATAATAAAATTTTTGAATATTATCCAAGCACGGGTTTTTTTATATAAGTGCATCAAATGTTTCCTTAAACTGTGTCCATTTATTGCACTCTCCTCTAAATCGAGGTAACCCCAAATTTGGAAGCCTAGCCCCACGTTGTAACATAGGGCTATAAAAACCCACGTCGTTTACTGACTCGTTATCCTGAGAAAAATTCATAATAGGGACATGATTCTTCATTTGCTTTTTTGTTTGAATTTCCGCAATATATTTTTTTGCTTCCGATATTGCCATAAAAAACAAATCTTCAAAATTATCGTTAACTAGAGAATGTTTATCTAACACCTCTATTTCAACATCAACTTCATTTACCTGTTCCAAAATTAGCTCAATTCTTTCAGAACGTATTTGTAACTGCGTTACTTGTTCTTCATTTTTAGTCCCTAATACATTATTAAGAAAATCTCTAAATCGTTCAAATTGCTTCAAAAGCTGTCGTCTCTTCACAAGTAGACGTTCAACGGATTCCTTCACCTCATCATGAGCAACTTGTGTATTCGACTTTCTACCCATTTTATTTAAACAGTGACAATATAACGTACAATTCACAATATTAAATAGTGCTTAAAAGGCAACAAGTCACACACAAGCTACAAATATTTTATTCTGAAATAGAAATTGTTGGTTAGCGTTGACCCAAAATAACGATATTTTTATATCAAATCTATGTATACGAATATAAATAGACTTGCACGATGTTTATTTAACCAACTAAATACATTTTAACAAGTACAGCATAAATTTGCATTGGCAACACTTTCCAGCAATAGTTCTTCCCATCAATGTGGATTAAATAATACGATACTTCAATCAAATCTATGTAATTTATATTCAATAAATTCCGATATTTCACTCGCCCAAATAGAAAGTGGCACCAAGACGGGATGAAGCATGCAAATCAAAAGAGACTTACCGCTGAGCTCGTCTTAACCCCAACCTCAACCTATCACCGCCGGCCCTAGCATTCTGTCACACTGACTTTAAAAAATTCTTCGATGAATTTATCGATTTCTGTCGTCTTATTCTCGATATATTCGGCTCGATGGATCAAAATGGTGCTACGTACTATAGCGCATTTTCTCTTCACGCATTCTTGAAATTTCAATACGTTGTGGACTGTATAAAGCGATATATTTAATTTAGTAAGTACAAACTTATACTAATAAGTCTTATGATTTTTCTTCTTCTGTCGCTGTCATTTTTTCTGCCTGGTGCCACTTGTCTTCCAGTCATCACCAGTCATTTTAATTATTGCGTATCTGGTGACCAAAGTCTTTTACTATATATTTAACGCTATATGCTGACCAACCTCTGTCTTCATTTAAATCCTTGGGGTTAGTTAGTTAGTTAGGCCATTTTAAATTTGTTCCATATTGCTAATCATTATCCCCTGCTTCTGGACACTCAATATTTGTCGTAAGACGACGATTAAGCTATTTATATGTGTAACCTCACCTACAAATCTACAAAATGATCCGAACAATAAATACCTGCAGTAAAAAACAAGGTTTTCCTTTGTTTAATGAATTAAAAATACCAAATGACTTACTTCAAACTGCTCCAACTATCGGGGACCTCAGAGTAGTATTTGTTACCTAATTGATATCTAGTGTTACCATGTGGATAACATTATAGCAAAGAACTTCAAGGAATGATCAAAATGGATGCCAAAAGATTGTACGAGACAGAAGCTCTCTACCCGCTCTGCATTTGCTGCATGAGAAATAAACTGGGATATTGCAGTGATATTTGGTCACTACACTGTTGCTGCTACAAAAATGGAATTGAAAATATTCAAGGAACAATCGCAAAGCATCATCATAAGCATCGATTCCCATACCATGACTTTGGTTATGATCCAAAGTCTTTGGAAGCAGATTGGAGACACCTCTTAAGAGGAATGATAATCAGCTGATAGGGTTGATTGCCATTAAAAGAGTTCGTGAGAGGTGCTAGCTTAGGCTAGTTGGCAACATTGGACGTATGCAACGGAAGAGTATTAATTTGTGCTTTTCTGGTATGCAAGCGGTATGTCTTATTGGCGGCCAAATCTAGACTTAGTTGCTGAATATAGTCATCTATTGTATTGTAAATTCGTCATTGCCATAATTTCTCTTGGGTTTATTGTGTTGTTCTTTGATTTTCAATAAGAAAGGTTGTAAATTGGTTTAATAGTAATTTTGAAATCCTTTAGAGGTTTTGATTAGTAATGGTCAAAATAATCGACTAATAAATGTATTGGTCGATTCTATTTTTTAGAAAACTAATTAAAGTTTGTAAGAGAAAATTTTAAATCAATGATGAAAATAATAGTAGTACATTACTAAAATAATATAATAATAATAATGTTGCGGCAACGTCGAAAATACAATTATTAAACTCTTGATTCTGTAGCCAAATTTAATAACCTATTAATTTGTGAAAAAAACTATGAAAAAAAAAAGTTTTTATAGAAAGTCGTTTTTATAATACATTTTATTCAAAATTGCGTCTTTCCGAATGGATCTATTTTTTTTTTAAGTAAAAGAGGTCCTTAAGGACTTCTCATAAATTTCGAATATAAGCCGGAAATTACTTAAATTTTGATTTAAGAATTGCGCCAACGAAATAACACCCACCATCTCTAGACTTTTTTCTCTCTCTTACCGAAAGAGGATTTACCCATCATGTTGGAAAGTCGCTCGAGTGCAACCTGTTCCAAAAAAAGGCAAGAAAACCACGCCATTAAAATATCATCCAATTGCCTTGCTTCCAATAATCGCTTGTCATGGAACGTGTAGTCAATCAGCAACTACTCAAGTACCTCGAGACCAACAGAATAATTAGCGTTAACCAATACGGCTTCCGCAAACAGAGATCGACAGGGGATATATTGGCCTATGTCACTCATATATGAAGTAGGGCAATTGGGAACTATTAAGGAATCTCGAGCGATTGCGTTAGATATTTCGAAGCCATTCAAGTACCTCAGGGCGCAATACTTTCACCAACTCTGTTCCTAATCTATATTAATGACCTGCTAACCGAAACCTGTTTGCAGTTTTGCAGATGACAGTACCCATGTATCCCAATTTAGATCAGAAAAAGCTTTACCAGCAACTGAGTCTTATCATCGCAGACAGGAGCAGATTACAACAATTAATCAAGTTCTGGAAAAAGTTCGAACTCGAAAGTTCGGGAATTTGGTTCAATTTAATGCTGCATAAACCCAAGCAGCCACGTTTACCAAGAAAGATACTACGGCGTGCCCTGGCATCATTATGGCAGGATCGACCATTCCTTCATCCTCATCAATTGGACTACTGGGTGTCTTGGTCAACAGCAATTATGTCCTGGCATGACCAGAATACTCTAAAGCTACTGGATTCCACTCAAAATAGAGCTGTGCGTCTCGTCGGTGACCGGGAGTTGACCCGGGATCTGGATAGTCTGGAACACTGCAGACATGTGGCCGAGATTTTCCAGTTTTATAGATATTTTCACGGCGGATGTCCCCAGGATTTGGCCAGCATCATCCCGCCCACAGCAGCGCCTGTTAGACAGTCATGACAGACGGCTAGAGCGCACATGTTCGTCGTACAATTGGAAACACCTAGAACGTCGCTTTAAAGGACTGCTTTGTCTGGCGCACTGCATCATTGTGGAACTCACTACCCAGGACATCTGTTTCCCCCTAATTACCACCTACAACTATTAAAGAACCGTGTCAATCAACATCTTTGCACACACATCGCTCGTCGAGTGGCATAGGGTCTCCCCTCGGGTCTCCCTTTAGTGTGTGTGCCACTGCCATAAAAAAGTGGTTTTACCACAAAGTAGATTTTTGAGCAAGCCTCTCAAGGCTGTCCTTTTTCAAACTTATTCGAGGCCGAATTTCTGGCGAGTTCTTGTTTCAGTATACTTACCTTCGAGATCTGGCCCACCCAACTAGGTGACTAACTATAATGTTTCATCATCTGTTTTTATATTTGCAATTTTTTGTTTTTAGTTTCACTTTCTTTTTTTATTTTGGGCCAATGCTGCAATGCAGAGTACTGTGACAAAATAATTAATATCATTTAAAATATCCAAAACTTTTCCTTTTTAAGTCAAGTTATTAGTACATGTTATTACTAACATCTGTTATTTGCTATGTTAATAATAATCCAATTATTAAGATAATACAGGTTTATATTCTTTCCAGATTTTATCCATATTTTCTAATTTCAAACTTTTAAGTACGCCGTGAGATTCTTCCGCTAAAAGCAATCAGTTAGTCATGTTTTCTCATTTTCAATAATCGGCTTATATTTTAACTTACTTCCTAACTTAAAATTAAGCTTTCGTATCTGAAAAATTTAATACAGCTTAAACTGAAAAAGGCGGAAAGCATTCGACATCCTGGGGCAAAAGTGAAATTGAAAAACTAGAGTAGTGCCACTTTGCTGTAAGCTCCTGGAAAAAAAAATTTAAGAATTGAAAAAGATAAAGAGGATTTGTATAGTAAGTAATAAAAACTTTTATGAAATTTTATATCCCTGGGTGTGGATTAGTTGCCTTTTTAGGTTACATAAAACAAAACAATAATCGGCAATTGTGCAATGACATCTTTATCTTAATAAAAAACTTTCATTTCAAAAAAATGAACCAAGGAAAGAGCTGCAATATCTCATATCACAGATCAACGGGAGATCTCCTGACTTACATAACCTACCTGTGACCCAAAGCCATCGAGACTTACGGCGAATCTCGTGCAGTAGCTCTCGACATATCTAAAGCATTTTATTATTATTTATTGACGGATTTTTAAGCAAATTGATAGCATGTGGACTACTACCAGCAGTGCTTCTATGGCTTTACAATTTCTTAATGGATCGAAGCATCCCACTTAGTATTGATGGACATCTCTCGGAAGAATTAGAATTAGAAAACTCTTGCTCATTTTCGACGCCAGCTCTTAGTCTATTTGTAGAGCAAAAAAGTTGTATACATCTCATTAGCTCTTACTGCTCTATAAGTCCCAGATAAGGCCATCTCTAGAATACTGTTCCCATGTGTGGAGCTCGACACCCAAACACTTGCTCAAGATATTAGATTCCATACAGAGGAGAGCAGTCCGTCTTGTGAATGACCCAGAGTTGACTAAAGATCTTGATAGCCTCGAAAGTAGAAGAAAAGTGTTGCTCTTTACTATCGATACTACTACGGAAAGTGTTCGAACGAGTTGGCACTTATGATTCCGCCCAGAGTTGTGCCAAACAGAAACACCCGTCAGACACAAGCTGCTCATCAACATTCGATTCATTTGCGAACACTTAAGACGTGGCTGTTGCGGGACTCCTTTTTCTGGAGGCCTGCCTCGCTCTGGAATGGACTTTTTAGTAACGTCCCTCCTGAAAATGCGTCCTACTGTGCTTCAAGTCCAACGTCTGGAAACTGGAAATTGGAATGTTGAAATGGTGAGAGAGTGGCCTTGAATGGCCGCGGCACTTAGGCCCCATTGGACCCCCTGTGCGTCCTCCCTAGGTCAACCAATCCATCTAGGCCATCGCCCAGCCTAATGTTGTAAAAAAAGCGACGATGTTGCCCGAGGAGGCTGTTCTAAGAAAAGCCATGGTTGGTCATCTTTCTCCCAAAATGAATTCCTTTAGTTCCGAAACAGCCTCGCAATCGCAGAGCAGATATTCTACTGTTTCGTCCTCCTGATCACAGCATCTGCATAGAGGTGTCTCGCATAATCTCATTTTGTGAAGATGTTTTCTTAGCTGGCAGTCTCCAGTCAGAATCCCTACCATGAATCTTAGGGTCTTCCTTGACATATCCAGGTATGCTTTTGCTGCAGACTTATTAGGGTAGCTTAATAGGTCCCTGGCCAGTTGACAGTCAGTTGTTTCATCCCATCTTGCCCTAAAGTCTTCATGGGTGATCTTTTTTTATCATATGTATCGTCGTCGCGATAGGTAGGTTTAAAGGGCCGGCGCCCATAATGTTTGAACCGGCTGCCTTTCTAGCCAATTTGTCCGCTGATTTGTTACCTTCGCACTGTGCATGTCTTTTAACCCAGCAAACAGAAATTCTGTTTTTGCGGGCGGCATCTTCCAGTGAATTATAGCATTCTAGTACTGACCTGGCTCTATGTATATATTTTTTCAAGGCCAGTAGTGCTTGTCTACTAGCCGTGTAGATTTTAATAGTCTTGTTCTCAGTATTCCTGGGAACAATCTCTCTTGTGGCTATGGACATTGCAGCAAGTTCAGACTGAACTATACTTCCGTGTCCCTCCATAGACCATTTAAGTTCAATTCGCAAGCTTCGGGAGTAAATTCCACAGCCTGCTTCTTCCTGGATTTTTGAGCCATCCACGAAAATGTTAACCGCACCTTCGATTATAGACTCAATTGGTATTATTTGTACATCATATAGTTTTTCGAAGACAAACTTGGGAGGTATACTATCTGCACTGGCCTGCAGTAATGGCAGTCTTCCGACTGCCCCTTCCCACAGGTGGCATCTAGTCTCCCCACATTCCATGCTGGGTTGCACACCAACGACTTTGAGCCTTAGCAATGCAGTCAAAGCCACCTCTCTTAGATAAATATGTAGGGGAGGCAGGCACAACATTACTTCCATGACTCTGGTTGGGATTGTTCTTATAGCTCCCGTTACAGTTGGGCAGGCAGTTCTCTGAACCTTACTGAGCTTAAGCATTGCCGTTTTTAGTTGACTCTTGGGCCACCAAACTATGGCTCCATAGGCAATTATAGGTCTTATGATGGCAGTATAAATCCACATTACGACCCTGGGATTTATCCCCCAGGTTTTACCCACGGTCCTGCGGCACTGTTCATAAGAGATGTATGCCTTCTTTAGTCTTCGGTCTAAATGAAGATTTCAGGTTAATTTAGCATCGAAGGTGACCCCAAGGTATTTTACCACAGATGCAAAATTTAATTGTGTTTAGGAGGGTCGGAGGTTGCTCCGTCCTCCTTTTTCTGGTGAAGGGCACCATCTCCGTCTTTACAAACAAGGAGTGCTTCCTGCACCACTTTTCGACTAAGCGAAGGGCACTCTCCATTCGATTGCACAGAACTCCTTCGAAGTTTCCATTGAGCAGTAACGTAAGATTGTCTGCATATGCATTAGTGTAGAATCCATCTGAGGTTAGGCGATGCAAGAAGCTGTCGAGAACAAGGTTCTATAGCACTGGCGACAGAACGCCTCCCTGCGGGCAGCCTCTGACAACGATGCCTCTCACTACAATGTCTTCCACCTTTATTTGCACGCGTCTCTCTAAGAGCATGTTGAAAATCCAGCCACTGACGGCAAGAGGGACGCCCCTATTTGTTATGGCAGTATTGATTTTTCCAAAAGTGGTTTTATCAAACGTACCTTGAATATCAATAAATACACTTAAAGTGGACTCATTATTATCCAGTGATCTCGCGATCCGACTCAATGCTGAATGCAAGGCCGCGTTGGTCGATCTTCCCATAGTA
This sequence comes from Pissodes strobi, assembly GCA_016904865.1. NCBI lineage: Eukaryota > Metazoa > Arthropoda > Insecta > Coleoptera > Curculionidae > Pissodes > Pissodes strobi. The sequence goes on along the minus strand of MU184387.1, from coordinate 93,917 downwards.
TACGCATGTCGGTTGGGATGCAGCGGTCGGTTGACCAGTACGCAGTCTCTCAAATATCGCTCACACAACCTCTCCAGAGTTTTTAGCACAAAGGATGTTAGGCTGATTAGTCGATGGAGACAGTGTAATCCATCCTTCCTGCTTTTGGTATGAACACCACTCTTACTTCTCTCCATGCCTTCGGAATGTAGCGCAGCGCTAGGCATGACCAGAACACCTTTACCAAGTGCGGCAGTAACTCGTCCAAGCTCCACTGTAGTAGAGCTGGACGGATGCCGTCAGTACCTGGCGATTAGAAGGGTGAGAAGCTTAGTATTGCCCATCGTATTTTGTGTTCAATAAATATTTGGTCGGCACCTTCCTAGTCCAGATCAGTAGGTTGAAGGTTTGTCTCGTCTGACCAGTTCCTGTCGTCTGTTACCGACGAACTAGGGAAATGGGTCTGCATAAGTAGTTCAAGACTCTCGTGTAGGTTAGCGGTCTTAGTGCCGTCCTCTCTTGTTAGTAGACCCAGGTCGCGATCTTTGTCTTTTGCGAGGACTTTGTAGAGCCGTGCAGTCTGTGAGTGATCTTCGATCTCCTCATAGTAGGCCCTCCAGGCCTCCCTCTGTTTTTTCTTACTAGTTTTTTAAACTCCCGCAAATTGGTGCTGTATTGCTCCCAGTCGGCTTGAGTTCTAGTTCTTTTTGCTCTGTTCAAAGATTTTCTCGTTGTCCTCTTGAGTTCTCCCAGCTCTTTGTTCTACCATTTTGGAGCTTCCCCTGGCTGTTGTTGAGATGCCTCAAGAGTCAAATGTTAACCAGCGATGATCTGACATGGTGAACTTGTCAGAGACATGGCAGTTTATGACTAATTGAGATATGCCCGCCGAGGCAAGTGTTATATCAATTATGGTTTGACTCCTGGAGTTAATAAAGTTTGGTGCAGTACCTCTGTCCAACGTCAACCGTCTTCTCCGCACATGCACCGCTCATTGAGTGATATAGAACTTTCCGCAATTTTCCGCAAATTTGTACATTTTTACCTCATTTTAAAATGAAAAAGGAACCTGAGGAACTGAATATTTTTCTTTGAAGGTATATTTAATTAACTAAAAGACAGCGATCGCGCACCCAGAGTAAACAAAATAAAATAGTATATTTTTTGGTACATATTTCAATTGCTCCGACCTGTTGTACATTCTGAGTAACTCAATAAACTTGTAGTAACTCTTAGAGAATAAAAGGAAATGATACAAAATACTAATCATTAATATCATCAAAAATATTATATGTATCAAACTACGATTATTAAAATTATATTAAGCAGGTCGAAGAAATTTTACTAGACGAGGAAAGCCTTAATTGAATTAAAAATAAAGATGCGCGTATTTACGTAATATTTCCACTTAACTTTTTTCTGAAGAGGCCTTAATGCCACAACACATCTAACCTAATGTTTTATTTCGATTGCAGGAATTATTCTACCGCTTCTGTCCCTGACCGTGAGTATGGTCCTAATAAATCTGGCACCGTAATTTGCACGCTAGGATTTGAGAGGAGAGTATGTTTTCTATGAAACGATCCAGAGGAGACGTTTGGAGCGAGATGTGACCCAATTTAGCTAAATAAAACTTTTTAGGATAACACTGTTTCGGACTCTTAAGACTGTTTTTAACTTAAATTTAATACTGTTAGCATTCCTGTTAGGATCTGTTTCTTTATCATTTGTTATCAGTGTACTCGTTATAAAGATTTTATTATTTACTGTTTGTTGGATATTTTAGTTAAGTAGGTTTTAAGTATAATTTTCAGGTAAACGGTGTGACTGGGAATTTAAGCATTGAGTTTGTTTGCTGAAATTTAATCTCCTTGTCAAACTCAACCACAACATACTAAATTGTTAATAATTGTGTGGTATTTTTTATTGCTTGCTTAAACCATAAATACTGAAATATAGAAGCGATATATTAAGACCGAATTTTTAGCGCCTTGCCTTCGCTAATAATAGATACTAATTTTGATATTCGTGCAATAAGATCAGAATAAAATGTACAACCCAACGAGATAATTAGAGAACAAATATTTCTTTCAAACGTAAAATCCACTAACAAGCAATGCTTCTCCACAATGTGTAATTATTCATTATTATTAATAAAACTTGGAAGAAAAGTTCATAGCAATTTAATATGACAAGGAATCTGCAAAGTCAAGATCGTTGATATATAGATAATAAAGTTTTCATATTTTACATTATTAACTCAATGTTATATCCAATGAACATTTTGTAAGATATGTAATTTAAAGTTTTGAGCTCAAAATATGATAAATCGATGCAGAGAATTAATAAGTGTTAAGCCATTTTGCACTAATTGGAGCTAATTGTGAAGAGCTTAGGTAATGTTGAAATAAATATCTACTTATGTGATATTCATTGATTGCGGTTCTGTTGGTGAGCTTGATTTTGATCTTTACGTCTCTTAATCCCATTTACTTAATTTACAGCTTGCGCATAAACGAAATCTCAACTCAAAGTCATGAAGACCAATTTGAAACTAATGAAAACATACTTCACTTTTCAAAAGAGAGATTTCACTCTCAAGCAAATTTAATTTATTATATTTTAACATGCAATTCATTATTATTTTAATTAAATAGCATGTTTTAATTTTGTAGTAAATAATTTCCATTTTTAGATTTCTACTTTCGAAATGGGGTCAAATTCACTTTCGAAACGTAAGGCTTTTTTTCAGATTTTTTCAGCTTAATTCACTAAATTGAACCTCGGGATCTAGATCGAATTATCAGATCGCACCTAACCAGCTTAAAATGGGCTACTCATGTACTGCTACAGAAATCAACGATGGATGAGGGCATTTATATTGTAATGAATCAGAGGCCAAATAATACCCTTAGTACTCTGCCTGGAATGTGATTGTTTTATAAATATAATGGTTTTAAGTAGCTACAGAGGGAGGGGCATCGTGCATATAGAACTAGATAAAGGCTATTGTTGTATCATGTTGTTTGTTTCTCCAAATTGACAAATGGAAGGTTTTGAGGCACTTGTTAAGTCCATTAATACCAGATAAGACTCTAAAGTAAAAAAATCATAATTGGAGTTGATCTAAATGCGAAATTACGTATCTTCCATTCAAATGTACCTACCGAAACTAAACAAAGAGGAATTGTGCTGGAGGCCTGAATTCAAGACAGAGGATGGGGAAGGGCACTACAGAAACTCGCTAGGAAAGCACAAACAATCTTTCGATTCGGAAACAGCTAAGATCCATCTACCTCGTCGACAGAAGACACCATTAGGGCATGTAACAGGCTTTTCAAGGATGCTATAGCGAACAATTATAAATAATTCCTAGTCTACTGGTAGCACTAAATAATCTTAAAGAAAAGAATGTATCAAAACAAGAAGTCAGCTCATTAAAGCAAGCGGACAAAATTCGGATGCTAACCTCTTAGAAACACTTACGATGTGGTACAAAGACGTTAAATATCAGCTGTAGAGAGAGAAGCAAAAAGAAAAAATTGAGCGAGTTATGCGCGAAACTTGATGAAAACATTTGGAGTGATGCTTACCAAACAGTGACTAAAAAATTTCACTTGAAAACTGTAAGAAAATAGACCCAGGCACCATAACCCAACAGATTAGCAAATTCTTTTCCAAACACACAAAAGTGATATGGCACAAGACGCATATACCCAGAAACGAAATACCGGAATTTACAGAAGAAATATACAGATGACCGTAAGACAGATCAAACTTAAAAAACCCGGGCACCAGACAATACAACGTTAGAGATACTGATTACGTGTGCGAAAGGAAATCATACTGCCTTCCTAGTCTACAACAAATTTATAAGAGCCGGAGACTTCCCATTGTTATAAAAGTTTACTAGACTGATATTGATCGAAAAAGGAAAAAGGAAGCCAAATGATCATAGATCTTTTAGGCCTTTATAACTTATAGATACTGGAGGAATGCTCCTGGAAATAATAACTCGAAATAGGCGTTAAAATAAAATGATAGAAAAAAAGATCATACATGAAAACCAGTATGGCTTCCTTAAGGGAACATCAACCAAAGATACTCTAAGAAGGTTACAAAATATCTGCGAAGATATAAATAGTAGCGCCTCCAAAAACCGGGACTTCTATGTCGTGATGCTCTTGGATGTAGAAAACGCCTTCAACTCGTTTCCGTGGACGGGCATTGTGGAAGCCCTGAAAGCCGGGGGGGGGGGGGGGGTCAACAAAATATAATTAAAGGCAATGATATCCTCGTATCTATCGGCAGTAAAGATAATCTCTACAAGTCATGAACAATATGAGGTACCATGCGGGTATTTTACGAAAAAATTCTGCGCATGTACAGGGTGGCTCGATTTCGTGTCTATGTATGGGGAACTCGAAAACCGTAAGAGATACAGTGTAGGTCAAATTAAGGCAAAATTGCGCATTTAGGTGCCTAGCAAGAAAGTTAGAAAGTTTTTAAATTCCGAGTATTTACGGAGATATCCGGAAAAAACCGAAATTTTGAAAAATCGTTTTATTTTTTCCTGTGCTTATTTAAAAACGGATTTCAAATTTAATTGCACTTTTGCATTGTTACTTTTTCCCCTCTATCCAATGATGATATCCAGTTTTAAATCCGACGTTTCGTCTTTAAGGGATCATCATCAACTTTCTTTTTTTAAAAAAGAACTTTAATTTTTTTACCGTTTTTTAGATGGTATCGGCGTTATAAATATGAGTATGTGTTTTTATTTTTTATTTATTTTTTTTAAATTTTATTATTTTTATTTTATATATTTAGCTTTGGCGTAATTTTAAATAATTTAAGGTAGATACTATTAAAATTTTTATATTCTATAAAAATTTTTTTTTTTTGGTGTTAGGGCTCGAAACAAAATAAAATATTTTTATACAATATAAAAATTTCAAAAGTACCTACCTTAAGTTATTTAAAACTACGCCAAAGCTAAATATATAATTTAAAACAAAGATAAGATAGATAAGCTTCGTTCAATTGTTGCACCAAATTTCTTAAAATATTGGAGCAGTCCTAAGTCACAACTTACACTTATTTCCGAACTTATTTCCTATTATGCTATTATTATAGTATCATTAATGTTATTTTCATGATTGTTTTGATTATTTTTGTTAATAAAACACTTTTTACTTTAGTCATGGCATGCTTGACCATAAAAATTCGAAAAACTATTTGTTTTCCAATGCATGCATTGTTAAAAAAATGCTCTTCTGGCAATAACTCCTGAACGCGTGAAGTTATCGATATGCGGTTTTGAAGTTTTTTCCTGCAAATTTGATCTACTTTCTCTTTCTGTAAAAATTTGTCATGGGTATATTTTGTTCTTAATAAGAAAGGTTTCCTCTCTCAAACGAGACCTAGTTTGCTCAAATATATTGAGTCAAACTAAAGTTATAGGCATTTCAATCAGTCAGACTTCTCCCTTCCCCCCCGCCCTTATTTCATGCCCTACAATCAAAAGTGATGAACAAAAAAGATGCAGAATTTCACGAGGATTACAGTGGTGGTATTCTTTTATCAACTTATAATAAAACATTTTTGAGTAAAATGCATTTTTCTACCCGACCATAGCTATTGCGCCCCCTAGAGGTAGAGGTATGAACTTGAAAATTATTTCCAGTGTTTTCTTTTGGTCACTTTAGTTATATAATTTTTTACCGCAAGTCTCTACGACTTGTAGTTGCTGAGATACAGCCGCTTACCTCGCTTATTTGCCCTCCCTGTACACGGAGAGCGGAGTAAATTTTATGGCTTACGCAGATGACCTGGCGATAGTAGTAAGAGCGAAAGCCAGAGAACAACTCGAGGACAAAGTCTAGTACGTAGCTACAATGGTGATCGCAACTCTGAAACTGATAGATATTTATTTAGCCACTAGGAAGACAAAAACGCTAATACTAGTTGGGTGCAGAACTATACAAAACACGGAGATCTTACAAACATGGCCATTCAAAGCCAACACGTGGTTAGATACATGAAGGCATATCTAGACAAGAAATTAAGGATGGTGTCACACATCACTGAGATTATCAAGGAAGCCAATAAAATTATTAATAGACTGATTAGGATAATGCCCAAACAAGGAGGCCCAAAAAGCAATAAAAGGAGAGTTATGACTAGCGCGGCGAGGTCGACAATCAATGGGGTAAAACTCTCAAACATAAAAATGAAAAAATGTTCTATGCCGCGATATACATCACCTTCGCTTATAGGATGATCTCAACGAGAGCAGTGCGGGCATTAGCTCCAATCAATTCGGCTGTAGAGGCAAGAAACAGAATATGCAGGGAAGAAAGACAAGTGAGAAAATGACGATAGAGAAGATCTGATGGGTAAAATTCTTTACAAAAACGTAAACTTATGGGTTATAAGGAAGTGGGGTAAAGTTGATTACTACACCACACAAGCAATTACACATTGTATCTTCGAAACCTACTTGAACAAAATAAAAAATCAAAAAAGGTATTTGAATCGATAAAGTTCTATCCATTAGGTGGCGTAAGAGGAAATTATTTGATTCTAAAAGTTAATACCATCGGAGCAAAATAGATCATATATGCATTATGTGTTAGACAATATGTGTATTAAGTTGACTTGAAGCGATGTTTTGAAAATGACCATAAAATACAACATAACATGCAAAAATAGTAGAACGTGAATTACTAAAACTGATAAAGACGGTGCAGATTGAGTATCAATATTGGCAAAGCATATAAAAGGATAAGAATCATCAGCGTTGTTCAAATCCAAAAACGTTGCAGTTGAATAAATAATACCCGTGAAGTGGAAGATGCAATAGGGAGATGGGTTAAAGAGAATTGTATGTTAATGCTTTAAAATTTGGCTGGAAGAGTACTAAGGAAATTTACCGTTGAAGTTTAACACAATACTATCAAGAATTAGTAATTTGAAGAGCAAGGAAAATAAATGAAGATATAGCAATTATGCGAAGTTATGCGTGTAGTACGACCTTAATTTTGATTGATGGATCTAGTTTTAACCTATATCAACTGCCGGAAGATGGGCCTAAAATTGGTTAAATGTTCTATGTAATAGGTAATAACATACATAGTGTTGGTGCGAGATCAGAGATGATATTCTTACAGGTCTGCTGAAGTCGTTTGATTCCAATATGTACCAATAAGATACTTTCTGCCTTAATATATTTTTTTGATTATTCACTGGTTGAAGCAAATCCTGGATACGTTTTAGAATCCGAAGACGACATGAAAAAAATCCAAATACCAAATCCCTTCTGGAGGTTCTTTACAAATAAAGTTAAGCTTAAGCTTAAGTTGCAAGAATGAATCCTTGAAAAAGGAGAGGAAGATTATTGTTAGTTATACAACGTTAGTTGTAAAAACCCATTAAAAATTGTTTTCTTTAATCGAGGTTATATTTTCATTAGTTATTTTAGAAATTTACTTTCGTGACTGATTTCAAATTTCATTTGTGAGAAATATATTTTCGTTAGTGTGAAATTTTTTTCAAAATTGTGAAGTAAAATGAATTTGACTTTGAACCTGAATTTGAGAATTAGTGATGATAAGACAATTACAAACTGGCATTTATCCATATAAATTTAAGAATCCTTCTAATCCAATTAATTCGCAAAGTTCACTTAGAAATCTCAGAAAAGTCAATGCGAAATATACCGTTATTTCTGTTTGACTTCACTATCAAATTTTTTCTGAGGCATTTGCTTCATTTCACTATTTGTATCAATTGTAATATATTATAAGATATGGGCGAAGGATCCAATCACGAAATATAATTTATACGTTATGCAACTACGGCTATTTTCAATATTTGATCTAACCAAACCTTCAACTTATTTTTTTTTAGATTTTATCAGTTGTAAGATTGCTTCTGTTTTCTTCTTTCATTGAGTTACGGCACAAAATGCTATAAGATAGAGAGAGAGAGAGGCTCACAAAAAACAATAGATATGATATAGTTCTAATATATATCAATGTTATGTTTTTTATAATTTATTTTTAGTTATAATAGATGTTAATATTATACGGTATGATATTATATTGCAATATTTTATGCAATTATTATATTGTTCAAATGATGTAGGCAATGCACGATTAAATCAACGGACGCAAAAGATTAAATGGTGGAAGTACTTCGAAGATATACTATATAAATAGCTTTTTTGGGAAGCACCCAATAAAGTTTCGCAAAATTCTGTTCGCATATTTTGCTAAAATTAATAATTATAAAATAATTGCGGTCTATTGATTTATGAAGAATATTATTTGGAATAAATAAAATGTTATTCGTTCATTATTTTGCATAGTGTTAAATTCTTAAGTTTTACTACAAACATCAGGGTAGCTTCATTAAACTGCTTTTGATTTTTCGTAGACACTTACACATACATGGGGAACCCTATGTAATGCTATTTACCTTTTGATACTAATAGCAAAATCACCTGATTGATCATACTATACTATTGACGTAAAAACAGAAACTCTAAAGAGCTATTTTATGTCACACCAAATATTACAGTTAACTATAATGAGGAAGTTTGAAATAGGGAAACTGTATACATATCTTTATTTCCTAAGGATAGATGTAGAAAATTAGCTTTTCATTTTTATATTCTCAGTTTGTGAGCGTCCAGAAAAGTTCTTGATATACGGAAATTTTCTTTAATTTTAACTATACGAAATAAAAGTTACTTTTTATAAAAAGTTCGAATACAGGGGGTGTCACCAAAACATAAATCTTTAATGTCTTATATGGGTCTCTTGAAAATCAGTTGTCAAATAAATATGAAGAAAGTTTATTATGCTGCTAAACAGTTATCACCTTGGAATGAATAAATTAGTGCCAGCGGGAAATCCTTTGCATGCAGGCCAGTAGTCTGACCTCGTTTTGTCCGCCCACTCACTCACCAATTCAGCCAGGCAGCCCTGCATTTTCATCAAAGGCACACAGTCTCCTTGATTAAATTTTAATTATGTTCTCTGAATTCAGCGCACAGCCTCCGAAGTGCATCTCTTTTATCCCCGCCAACGCTGAACAGTCTGCAAGACATTAGTGGACAATTACTCGTCCTCCTGAATCGGGTTTTATTTTACCCTTGAGACGCTCCCTGGCCTCTGTGCACCTGTAAGAGAGCGCTGGTCGACGTTCTTGGGGGTATTAGCTTTTACACTAGCACTTGCTTGCTTGGCAACCTTACCGGAGCCCCTTGTAGTTTTTAATAAGGCATCGCTAACGTAGCCCAGAGGCCACTCTCGCATTTTTCCGTATTCACTGTCTCAGACCGCCTTTTAAGTTGCGGAGAAAATATGTGTGGCACACGCCGGATCCCTGGAAGGTTCCCAGCGCTGATCCCAATTCTCCCACAATCAAGATCCCAGACCGCCCTTAAAGCCGCAGAGAAGCTGTCGATGTGAAGTTCACGCTGCGTTATTAACGCTAGCCCCACTCCCCATAACCGGGGTCTGCCATAGACCGCTTCTCAGAATGTGAAGAAGCTGCCGATGTGGGTCCCTGGAAGGTTTTCAGCGTTTGCCTCAACTCTCCCACAACTGAGTTTCTTCCTAGACCGTTCCTTAGACTGTGCGAGAGCCGCCGATGTAGGGCTAGCGCTGAGTCCCAGGAAAGTTCCCAGCCTTAGCCAGCGTGTAACTTCGGAGAAAAGACACTCAACAGCTGCGTTATCCATTACACAGCTGGAGGGCTTTATACAACGGAGTTCGACATGTACCTCGAAGCAGTGGTACTTCATCCACGCGTTTCTGGCGATTAAACCAGAACCAGTGTGCTCCCTGATCCAATTCTTTTTTCTAGAGTCATAACGTTTCCATGCACTCCACGGTATGTGATTCTGTGATCCCCCCCTTCCTTTTCATTCGAACTTCGGATTGGCATTGGCGGAGATATACTATG
>MU184387.1:0-68963 GCA_016904865.1 Pissodes strobi | reverse complement strand
TACGCTTTTACTGTAATTGGCCGTAAGCCTCATGGCACTAATTTTTTTACTTAATCGCAATTTGCAATTTTAACATGTCTTAAAAAGCAGGTCCCATAATGAGCTCACTTCGTGTTCATTTGTAGATATTTACCGGTGTTGTGAAACGAGTCACAGCAGGTGAAATGATATTTTATAACTTGCACCCGGACTATATTACTTGTCCTTTTAACTGCCAAGTAAAATGCTATTCAACTCCTATTTAAATTAAAATGATAAAAAGCAAAAAAAACATGCTTAGAGCTCGATACATTCTTCCGAGAAATTATAACCGTTAAACTATCAAAGAGCTCCGCCGTAACGGACAGATCGGTAAAGTCAGCGACAAATAAATACCGCTCTGCTAACCGAAATTCACCCTTTCTAGTCACGGGTTATCTGGAACGACCTACATTCAAACATGGCCTCTAAGAAGGATTCAATCATAGTAAGCGCTTACCCCACTTAATTTCATACGCTCAGCGACCTGAGCCCTCACCTCATCCCTTAACAAAAGTCAATTCCCTTCTACAGACTCGCGGTGTGAGCATGGCTCTCGTCCCTAAAATTACGTTCGGCTTAAAGCCAATTTCTCGATATATTTACCATTACGGGCTTGCTATTCATAATTACGTCCGGCTTAATGCCAATTTCTCGGTGCTTACTATTTCGTCCTTGCCATTCCTAATTTCGTTCTGCTTAATGTCAATTTTTCGGTCTATTTACCATTTCGGCCTTGCCATTACTAGTTACCCTCGGCTTAGTGCCAATTTCGTGTTCTTGAGTCTTTCGGCTAAGACAATTCAATATGATTTATCTCCTGTTCCAATAATACAATTACAGCGAGATTAATTCTCCAAATAATACAAGATTTTTCCTTGCAACAATTAGAACTTATCTTTCGCACACAACTGTGTCAATCTTCCCGTGTAGTATAGATAGAAAGAACCTGTGCGATCTTCTGTCCTAGAATATACGTTCAATAACACACATTTTTGGTGTAATAAATTAAACAGGTAAACACAAATTTGTGCCAATTATTACATGGTCCTTCGACGAAGAAAACAATAAATTTGGGAAAAGCAGTTCATTAACACTAATTGGATTGAGAATAGATACCTCGCAAATCTGATAACCGGCTGTATACATATATTTACTTCATAAGTTAATTCACTCATTTATTAACTATTTTTCGGTACTTTGTGTCTAACTGTGTTTAGTCAGAACCTCAAGGATTCAAGTTTTAGTCAGAGCTATTTCCAAACAGGAATTAGAAAATAATGTTATAGAACATAGATTAAAACTTAGTATCTTATTTTGATTTGATTGATTTGATAATCTGATAATTTATATTATATATATATTTTTAAAAAATCTTCTCCTTAGTTAATGGGTGATACCATAAACTCAACTTAATTTGAGATAGAATTGTTAGAAATGTTTTTAAAGTGTTTATGAGAGCATTTAATATTTTAATAAATTGTTTAATTAGAATCCAGATGTTTATTTTGGTAAGCTAAAATGAATCGTAAAAGAATATATTTTCAAATAATATTACAAGATTCTTATCTAGGGTATGTTTCTAAATTTTACTGCCCTCATGTCAAGTTAAAAAAATCATTGATACATTCCTAGGTAAAAATTGAGTGGCGCCTTCGCCCAACTGGAAACTCTTTGACACATGCCTTTAAATAAAATTAAAATCGCTGAGTGAACCTGGCATATCGACCGATTTTTATGTAATTAATTACTAATCGGGTTAGAGTAGAAACAGGAACAGTTAGCACTACATAGGTATCAAGTATTTAATTTAGGATGAACTCTTCAACTTCTCAAATCTACGTATTAAAATTTATTTTCTGAGAACCCAATGCAAACATCATGGTGATGAATACGTTTTCAAAATCGTACTTTTATGTAATTCCAGGGTCACTTTAAAAGAAATAAATGCTTTAAAGCCTAACTAATTAAATTATTGGCATTTTAATGTATAAATTGAAAAACTAATTACATATTTTCATAAAAGAGGCAATGGCTTTACAAAAAAAGTAAAAATTTACTGCTTGGATTTAAGAAGAACCAACAATCTGTTGAAAGTGATATGAGTTTTTATTTCACGAAAAATAATCCCAGAATCTATTAAAAACGTAAATGTAAAATTTAGTCTTCGAATGTATTCGATATTTTCCATATGGCTAAACACGAAACGTGCCAAGCTCAGCTAGGCCCTTTTTCAATGTTTAATAACTTTTTTATATCTCAACCGATATTGATGATTTTTGGATGCGACATTCCCGCAACAATTCTTAACAAGACCTTGATTTGATATTTGAAGTGCTACCAAATGGACCAGAAACATTTTGCTTCTAATAAATTCATGTTTTTAAGCACAAAATTAACGAATTAAGACAACTTTTTCAAAAGCACCTACTATTATTAAAAAACATTCGGAAATAAGCATTCTTTTCAAAAAATTCACAGTCCTTCACAAAGATGCAACCGGGGGGGGACATTGAAAATGCCGAAGCAGGATTCAAAAAAAAAATTGCAAACATAATCCAAGTGGACATTCCAAGACAAATGTTGATCCACATAAATGCCCAAAAACTTTGTGGAAACCGCCGGAACAAGTGAGCCCACATCCACAGTACCCCTAGCCCACTTTGATTTAAAATTAATATATACAGTTTTATCAAGATTCACTATTAAATTATTTAATTTGCACCATTTATCAAATTGGTTAACAACATTTCTTACTTTAGTGGCTAAGTCCCCAGGGGAATGCCCTGACACCACCAAGGACGAATCATCAGCAAACAACAATAAATTCCCTAAAATTCTCTGGTAAATCGTTTATGAAAACAAGAAACAACAGTTTTGAACCGGTTCCGATACGTTATAATTAATTTTAATGGATTTGGTTAGTTTTGGTTAGTGGTCAATCAACTTTCGCTTAGTTTCACTTAATCTCAAATTATTTTACTTATTTGAAACAATTTCAATAGATTTGGTTAGTCGTCCAATCAACTTTCGGTTAGTTTCACTTAGTCTCAACTTATTTTAGTCATCTGAACCGGTTTCGATACGTTATAATAAATTTTAATAGATTGGGTTAGCTTTGGTTAGTCGTCAATTCAAATTTCGGCTAGTTTCACTTAATATCAACTTATTTTAGTCATTTGAACCGGTTACGATACCTAATAATCAATTTTAACAGATTTGGTTATTCTCGGTTAATCGTCGAATAAACTTTCGGTTAGTTTCACTTAGTCTCAACTTATTTTACTTATTTGAGCTGGTTCCGATACGTTATAATCAATTTTAATAGATTTGGTTAGTTTTGGTTAGTCTGCTAATCAACTTTCGGTTAGATTCACTTAATATCAACTTATTTTAGTCATTTGAACCGGTTACGATATGTAATAATCAATTTTAATAGATTTGGTTAGTCTTGGTTAATCGTCGAATCAACTTTCGGGTAGTTTCACTTAATGTCAACTTATTTTAGACATTTAGGTCAGTTGCGATACGTTAAAATCAATTTTAATAAATTTGGTTAGTATTGGATCATCGTCGAATCAACTTCCAGTTAGTTTCACTTAGTCTCAACTTATTTTACTTATTTGAGCCTGTTCCGATACGTTATAATCAGTTTTAATAGATTTGGTTAATTTTGGTTAGTCGTCTTATCATCTCTCAGTTAGTTTGATTTAGTCTCAACTTATCTTAGTCATTTGAGTCGGTTCCGACACGTTATAATTACGTTTAATAAATTTTGTTACTTTTGGTTAGTCATCTAATCAAGTTCCTGTTAGTTTCACTTAGTCTCTGCTCATTTTAGTCATTTCAGTCGGTTTCGATAGGTTATAATCAATTTTAATAGATTTGGTTAGTTTGGGTTAGTCGTCTAATCAACTTTTGGTTAGTTTCACATAGTATCAACTTATTTCACTTATTTCAGCTGGTTCTGATGCGTTATAATCAATTTTAATAGATTTGGTTAATTTTGGTTAGTCGCCTAATCAACTTGCTGTTAGTTTTCCCTTCCTAGATCTGTGGTTAGTTTCACTTAGTCTCAACCTATTTTAGTCATTTGAGTCGGTTCCAACACGTTATAATTAAGTTTAATATATTTGGTTACTTTTGGTTAGTCGTCTAATCAACTTCCGGTCAGTTTCACTTAGTCTACTTATTTTACTCATTTCAGTCAGTTTCGATACGTTATAATCAATTTAAATAGATTTTGTTAGTTTGAGTTAGTCGTCTAATCAACTTTTGGTTAGTTTCACTTAGTCTCAACTTATTTCACTTATTTGAGCCGGTTCTGATACGTTATAATCAATCTTAATAGATTTGGTTAATTTTGGTTAGTCGTCTAATCAACTTGCGGTTACTTTCCCCTTCCTAGATCTGTGGTTAATTTCACTTAGTCTCAACCCATTTTAGTAATTTGAGTCGGTTCCGATACCTTATAATCAAGTTTAATAAATTTGGTTAGTTTTGGTTAGTTGTCTAATCAACTTCCGGTTAGTTTCACTTAGTCTCAAGTTATTTTACTTACTTGAGCCGGTTCCGATACGTTATAATGAGTTTTGATAGATTTGGTTAGTTTTGGCTAGTCGTCTAATCAACTTTCGGTTAGTTTCACTTATTCTCAACTTATTTTAGTCATTTGAACTCGTTCCGATACGTTCTAATCAATTTTAATATATTTGGTTAGTTTTGGATAGTCGTCCAATCAACTTTCGGTTATTTTTACTTAGTCTCAATTTATTTTCCTTATTTGAGCGGGTTCCGATACGATATAAACAGTTATGCATAAACCGTGTCGTGACTTTCACTAAAATTTTCCGTGTCGTGATCCGACCTTGGAAATTCACTGTCAAGAAACCAAAGTAATCATCTGAACCGGCTCCGATACGTTATAGTCAAATATAATGTTTCTGGTTAGTTTTCGTTAGTGGCCAAAATTCGGTTCGTTTTGGTTAATTTTAACTTACTTTAATTTGTGTAACCTATTTCGATACATTTTAGCCCGTTTTGGTGCTTTTGGTTACTTTTGATTAGTTTTGGTTAGTCATTCAATCAACTTTCCGATATGTTATAACCAGTTTTAATGTTTTTGTTTAATTTTGCTTAGTCGCCAAAATTCGGTTAATTTGGGTTATTTTTAACTTACTATAATATTTTTAATCTGTTTCGATACGATTTAGCCATATTTGGTGCTTTTGGTTAGTTTAGGTTAGATTGGGTTAGGTTGGGTTAGATAGTCGTTCAATCAATATTCGGTTAATTTCAGTTAGTTTTAATTTTAGTCATTTCAATCAGCGCCGATACGTTATAATCGAATTTAATGTTTTTTGGTAGTTTTGGTTAGTCGCCAAAATTCGATTCGTTTTGGTTAGTTTTAACTTACTTTAATATTTTTAATCTGTTCCGATACGTTTTAGCTTTTTTGGAGCTTTTGATTAGTCGTTGAATCAACTTTCGGTTAGTTTCAGTAAGTTCCAATTTATTTTAGTAATTTGAACCGGATCCGGTAGGTTATAACCGATTTTAATTTTTATGGTTAGTTTTGGTTATTCGCCAAATTTCGGTTACTTTGAGTTAGTTTTAACTTACTTTTATTTTTTTTAATTTGTTCCGATTCATTTTAACCCTTTTTGTGCTTTTGGTTACTTTTAGTTAGTTTGGGTTAGTTTGGGTTAGTCGTTCAATCAACATTGTGTTACTTTCAGTCAGCCTTAATTTATTTCTGTCATTTGAACCGATTCCGTCCTCAGAAACAGACTAACACGATCTCTCACGTATATTACGTGATGTGCCAAATGTAGCATGCACTTTTTCGCGATTTGATACCCCATAATAGGAAATCAAAAACATTTTCAATGTTAAAATTGAAGATATCTTTTTCAACTTTCTAGAACATATGGTGTAAGCACAATGTTTGAAAACAAAGAACAAATGAAAACAATAGATTTGGAATGTTGAGAAGAATTTCCACAACAAATAAATACTTGCTTTGTGCCACTTTTGTCTCTACTATCCAGCGGTCCAGCTAGAGTATCCAAGGGATCTTGATACCAATCTTGATCTTGGTCAATAGCACAGAAGGATTTAAGATGTTGTCAGTACCCAAGGGACAGATCCATAATACTCTTATGTGATGTTTACTTCTGTTGCCTCATATTATCACAATTAATTTTGTTGGTGAAAGGAGTTTAAAATAAATGTGCACCGTTTGAGCACTGACTAGTTAAACTTTCATTAATTTTTTTCCAAGCAGAATGTGGTATAAATACACCAACAAATAATATAAGAGACGGGAACATTCTATTTCAGAAAGAAAAATCAATTTAAAAATATCGCTCTCTGCTCGACCAATACATCGCGTTGGCCCCAATATTTCTATAGATTTTCCCATATCGTAACGATCTGGATAATACTAAACATGTAGATCCAGTGAAGCGGCTACGGATTTCGTCATCTGTGGAATAAGACGGAATGCCTTCACAATGTTGTGCTTTTGCGTGTAAAAATAAAAATGGAAATTTGGAACGGTTTGCACAAGTTTCTGCTTGGTTTGTCGAAGCAATCAGTTGTGTCAAAAAGATTACAATGCTGTTTGAATTGTTACCATGAAAGAATGCATTTGAGTTACGTAGGTGAAATATGAGTTTTACCGCAAAAAATGTTTTTTAGAAGGGAAAGCATGTCCATGGAAAAGTAACTTTTTAGATATATGGAATATTCATTATTTAAGTTTCCATTTGATTTGCTGAGGCCCCAATATATCAAATGAGTGGACATTTGAAGCAACCTTGAAAACACCCTATATTTAATATTCATATGAAACATTAAGTAAGCATTTATTTAATTTTAAAGCCCTCCCTCTCATTTCTACCACAATCAAGGAAATTCGCAAAGAAATATTCTGGTAAATTTCAGCGACATAGCTTCGGACAACATACGTTTTGAAACATTTGCAACCTTTTTAATGCCGGCTCTATTCCTCCATACGGAAACAATGTGCCACATTGCTAAAATGTAGATTTTATGTAGCGAATACGCAATTGGACCATCTGCAAAATGCAACGTTTTTAAAATGTCATGCTTCGCTGTTTAAGTACAGAAATGGAAATTTCAGGCGATATGCGGACTTTTCCAGATGATTTGGCCACAACTACCGTTGATTTTAAAAGTAGGACACCACATATACACATTCGTGCGATAAATGATAGAGACTGAATTATACAGCTTGTTTATATTACTCAAATTTTTTTCAGTACTCTGGCAGGATGTCCTTATTAAT
This sequence comes from Pissodes strobi, assembly GCA_016904865.1. NCBI lineage: Eukaryota > Metazoa > Arthropoda > Insecta > Coleoptera > Curculionidae > Pissodes > Pissodes strobi. The sequence continues at coordinate 61,633 of MU184387.1, read as the reverse complement.
GTCTTTGATGATGGTATTTATTTCAATTGGAAATATTTATTTTAGGCTTGCGTCAGGTAACTTGCATTTAGTTAAAACAAAAAAATGCGCAGTGAACTAATACCCTCTCAAATTAATTACCATAGATGTGCTGGAATGTAACCAGATCCGAAAACGGAAAAAATCCATTTCATTAGGAAACACATAATGGTGAAGGTATCTTGAAACGTAAAGCCATTTCTGTTTTTGGTTATCTCCAAAATGGTAAAGGAATTAACAATTCCCTACTTTACCTTAAAGTACTTAACCAGCTGCATAAAAAATGCTAAATATGGCCTTGATTAACTAGATAAGAATCTGTTTGCCAGAGTAATGTCCTTTGTTATAAATCTGATATTATGATACTGGGTCATACACTCTGTGAGCAATATGGATATTTGCGAATGGTTCATTGGATCATAATTAGGTTACAAAAATGAACAATTTAACCTAAATGAAAAGTACTTAATAAATTTCGAAGTGATAATTTTCACAAATTCATATTAGACAATTCTGGAAGCTGTAAAAAGCGACAAAGTGAGGATTGCAGTTTACTATTAGTGCGGTGATGCACCTGAATAAAATTTGGAGTGATTGAATCATCGAAGAGATTGCAATAACTAGGCACGTAGAAAGCATGGCTTTTCCGTTATCATGACTGTTAAGAAAGCTCAGCTGTGTATGCCAATAACGTAGCGGAAATGAATTAAGGATGTACCTACCTTTCTGAATTTGACAAATCTAGGAAGGAATTTTTTCACATGTATTTATTTTCACTGGTTGTACAGAGGAACTATGGTCACTAAAGATGATAAAAAAGTTCAAAATGCGTAGGGTAACGTGCCTTCTATAATTGATTAACCTTCAGGACCTCTACTACTTCGGTGGTAGCATAAATGTTTTGTTTGTCGCTTTTAGTAAATGCAATGTTAATGAACAGAATTATATCATGGATGATAATTTTCTCTAGTTAGTCTGATAAACCGAAGTTTGCTACAACTTGCCTCATTAAAAATATATTGTCAGGAAATGCAGTGAGGATATTGAGAATATTTTTGCTGAAAAATTAATTTAATTTTTTGAGACAACATCCCACTGCGCTTCTTTTCAAAGATGATAAACTTGGGGTTTACTAATAATATTTTCTTGAGACGACAGCATTGTAGCTGGCGGCCGAGGCTCATTTGCGTTCAGAAACCCAATATTTTGGTATAACTTATTGAAACCTAATCCACCTTATTTTATAGGTTATAATATCAAAAAAAATTATATATGGCGACTTTTAGTTTTGGTCGAGACAAAAGTTACGTCGAAAAAAACGTCAAATGGGGCTCAAGAATTAACTTTAATATTTTTAAGTTTTAATAATTTAAAATAGTATAATTATTGTGTTTTCCACATTTTTATAATTCTATGCAAAACTAAAACAATCCACAAAAACTTAAAAACAAACATGATATTTCCAGTGGCGTACTATTAGTAGGACAAGGCGAGGGGCAGCAACACGATATCTGAAAATCTTGTCTGCAACATTACTACAAAAAAAAAAACGTGGAGCATTAAAATTTTGCTATACTATAGATGCTCAGCTAAAAATTAGGTATCTATCTGATCTTCAATCATTTTCCAGACTATCTACTTCTTTAGCTATATTTTGACAGTTCATGGAGCATTTACATTCGGGTGTGCAAAACATTACCTCGTTTTTGCAGGCACATTTATTAGTCCGAATGTTTTAAATGTGTTTTCGTTTAAATCCTGAAGAAGCACCATTCCGTCTATAAAATATGATTCAACTGCATTTGGTGGCTCATATAAAATATCTGAAAAACTCTCAAATTTGTTAGCTAAATCAGATTTTGCAGTTTTTCTCATTGTACTGTCTTCATGATATCGGGATCGGGATAGGGGTTAATTCGTAGCACATAATGTTGATAAAATCAAGATTTTTATATTGAGCAGCACTAACAATTCTGCGAAACATAAATTCTGGATTAACAGTATGTTGTTTTTCACCTTTTCTTTTGTAGATAATGTTGTCAAATGCAAAAGTTTTCGTTCGACCTCGCGGTACGGCTTTCCAAAAGCTAACATCGCTGTGAATCGCCAGCCTATCTTCTACACACTTCTTATTGCTTAAAGATGCCTTGTCTTTAAAATTCGAAAGTGCTTGTTGTACAACTTCAGAAGCTATTTTGCCAGTGGCGATGTGTACTAGATCGTTCGTTAAATTTTCGCCCTAAAAAGGATTAACCCACGTGGACGTTATTAGACTTAACATCTTTTGAATGTCTTCTTCTTCTCTGATGTTTTCAGACAACCCATTTATTCGATTTAGAATTAAGAATCAAATTTTCTACCTTGTTAGAGTATTCACCCATTAAATGCCGAGTAATTAGCCATCGACCTAAAGTATCTTCATTTTTTGTAAATCCTATTACACCTCCGGAACTCTTGCAGTCTTTATTTATTGTCTGTTCTAATGCCATGTCAGAAGCAATGCAGTTGAATTTTTTTGAGCTAGTTCGTTTTACGACAAAGTTTCCGTCTTTTAAATACTGATATGTCACTGGGTGTTTGTCTTCTAACTTTTTCATATCTAATAAATAGATAGGCGTATATTTTAAGTAGATATAACGCCCACCAGCTTTAAGAAATGGAAGAGTTTGCTTTACGCCCTGTAAGTGTAAATCAAAGTCTGCGTTTCTTTCAGGTCTCAGCAAAGCACGCAGAACATTTGCAGCTTCGAGAAACAGATACCAGTGCTTGCATGTTGGGGAACTTTTGCAGCCAAACTCGATGAAATCAGATAGTATTTTTTGAGTTTATTTTTTTGATCTCTCAAAGATATTGCATTAACATCAAAATAGCTGCAGGTTGAATCGGCAAAATCTTTTTCATTTAAAAGCCAAGATACAAATGTATACAAGCTTTGCGGTATTTCTTCTTTAATATCTATTTCGTTTAGTTCCTAAGGAGTTGCATAGTTTGTTTTGGTTTTCATATGACTCCATATTGATTTTCGTAATATTGCCGCTGTTCTATGTAATATTAAACTATCGCTTTCCTCAACAGCTATTTCTTCGGATTCTGACTCTTCATCATCACTGTCTACAGATTTACTTATAATCGTATATTCCTGTTTTTTCGACAAAACAATAGTTGGTTTTCCAGGACTACTAACAAAAGATATTGTGTCTCCAAAATATTTTTCAATTTTTTTTTTAATATTACTACTACTCAGTGCAACTTCAAAATCAAGGTCTATTTCCTCAATAATTTTAGTTGGATGCTTATTTAAACTGGCTAAAGTTAAGCAATTTTTCTGCTGAAATATTTCGTCTTTTATTTTCCGAAAAAACACATGGAAAGCACGTTCTATTAACAGTAAATCATTAGGTGGGTTGAAAACTTTTTTGGTAGACGTAATATTTCTTTGTGATATGTATTTTGTATAACATGATTTTTGGTACTTTGCTTCTGACGCGAACAAGTCTGTATAAAATTCCATTCTGCCTCTAATAACAGAGTCATTTCTTTCGAGGGCACATTTTAATATTCTTTCACGAGTCCCACTACCAGTTCCTGTACTAATTGCAATTAAACCTTTTTTCTTGATAGTTACCGCTTTTACCACAAATAAGACAGTCAGTTTTGATATCGAATTCATTCTCAGTTATACCCCTATCCCTTGTTACGCCACTGCTGGAACAAGGCTCATTTTCAAGAGTTTGTCTAGACCTAATTATTCGGTTAATAAATTTCTTATCGCAAAATTGTTTTCGACAGAAGAATGGAATTTAAAATTTTGTGGATTTAGGTTTATTTAATTTTTTATTGAAATTATTTTTCTAGAAATTGTGTCGTTTCTTATTTCTGCTGCAGTAAATATTATTTGAAAGCCTTGTCTAGTAGGTTTTTTAACTACATCAGTTGCTGTAGCTAGATATTTGTCACAAAATAGGCACACTTCATTTAAACTCATTTTATAATAGTTTAACCTATAAAAAAGATAATTATGATGTCGTTTTGCCATCATAAGAAAATTATTAAATTTTGGACTTACCTTCCTGTTAAGTGAAACCATGAAAAAGACACCTAATTTTCAGTTTGAATAAACAATAAGAAACAAAACATATCAATGTATCATTCTGGCGAATTATTGGCAGCGGGAACGTGCGGGGAATTCACGCGTCTAGACTGGAAGTTTAGGCGCGGGCCATTTTGAAGAGATTTACCGGCGTTATTATTGGTTGCAGACTAATAAATGATTGAGACAAAATGAAGCTAATAAAATTCCTCAGTTTTTTGTTAAAAGAAAAAAATTGTATCTTAATCAACAGGGAAGAAAAACAGGTTAAAAATAACTAGTAATATTGTTTTTTTACATCGAATGATAAAATCTAAATTTTCTTGTCTAAAAAATAATAATTTGCTGTGTGTTTTATGCCAGTTTAACGAGAAATGTTCATTCTTTATAACTGTGGAAACATTACGACTGTAGCTTAATTGGTTTACTGGTAAATAAATTTTAAATATAAAAAATATCATAATACCGGTTTTTCTCATTTGTCTTGTATAACTTTTAACCTGACCAACAGAAAAAGTCGCCATATAAGAATTTTTTGTAGGGAATGTTATGAATACAAATATTTTTTAGGTTTCATAAAGTCTTGGTATAACAAAATATTGGGTCTATCATTAAAACGATGTCTTTCGAGCGCATCGCCGTTCGGCTATTAAAGGAAACCTAGATCATAGAGCGAAAGTTTCACTTGTTTTGGTCTATTTCAAAAATAATTCAGAATATCGATTTAATTTGCAATAGTTGCCTTCAGATACTATCCGCGATTTGTCTCCCATTATATTTTTTCGATGGCGATTAATGTGAAATTCGGTGCGTTTTCTAAAAACGCAACATCAGCTGCCTCTCCCACAAACTGAAAATAAGAAATGGATTTAATAGAATGTTGTTATACAGAATACACAAGTTAAATAGGTACTTCTAACGTACGGATATCTGGCGACTATTGAGAAATTCGATTGTGTTTTCTAAAACACGCAACATCACATTACCTCCTATAAGTAGGCCTACTGGCTAATATTAAAATTGCAGTGACGCCATCAAATGTAGTCAATTGCTTTTGCCATAAGAATAGCATGGAAGAGCCCAGTAAAGGTATTGATTATTTTATCGCGCGTATAACGTTTATTATCACCCTGCCCGACTAAAATTCCAATCCCCAACTGGCCGTCTTCGATGTATTGTGTATCCAGTGTTACCAGATTGTGCGCTTTATCGCAATTGGGCTACTTCTAACTTCTTCTAGTTTGCGACAAATTATTTTCAAAGAGACGGTTACGATTTGAAGAAAATAATGCTGCAATCCGGAAAATATTTATCGTGGATTACTGATTTACCTTTTCAAACCGGTTATCCGATAAGGACAGTAGTATAGGATTCAGAAATGCAAATTTTATAATTTGTCAGGTGACAAGCCCTGAAGCAAATAGAACAAAAATATTTAAAAAAATAATATTATTTTTACTGTAACATATTAGATGCTTAATGTAAAAGTTTGCTTGGTAAAGTTATATTCAATATAAATAATAAGTGTTTAATCCGGAAAGTAAATATATAAAAACCGGAAAGTAAAGCATAACGAAATCATAACCTTTAAGAAAATAAACGTTACTAACCTAATAACCTAATTATTTTCTAGAAATATTTAGTTCCATTTAAATACATATTTTTTTATTTGGTCTAAGACTATAAGCTCTGCTTTTGAAAATATCCTCTCACCAGGTACGGATGTTGCTAAAACAGAGAAGTATTTTTTGCAAGGCGAGCTAGTCTTGGATAAATGAGCAATTAGGTATTTCCCTGCTTTCCACCAATGAAGCACATCTTCTTCTACAAGAATATAGTTCCTAACTCCTCTTCTTACTTCTTATTAAACATTTAAATGCAATTATGTTGGTCTCATGTCATTCAACTAAAGCTGTAAAAATTTAAGTCCAACTAAATATACCCTAAATATGTTTACATCTCAAATAATGTATGAAACTAACTCTACCGAGCCAGCCGAACCAAATCCTGATGGTCCAAACGAGGCAATTCTGCAACTTCGCAACAATATAAGTTTTTAAACATATACATTTAAAAGATTTATTGTTATTTTGTTTTGAATATATTTTTATAGTTGAGATAATGGATTTGGTAATTATGTTTAAAAATATATTTGATGTGGTTGGGCGATTTTGGGCTACTAAAACTTGTAGGAAAATGATGAACAAAAACAACTTATTCAAAATTTCCATATTATAAAAAACATTTTCCAATTTCTACTTTTGGAAGAAATGTGATTTTGGGCGACAAATAAGCAACAAGGGTGCCGACACGATTTTTTGAGATGTGGCAACACCGAAAATGATTAGTTCTAGAGTTCGAGAATTTGAAGATTGACGTTAATGTCTGTTGTCATTTTCTTGCATTTTTCTTAAATCGAAACTATATCTGTGCTTTTGTGCGTTAAAATTGTAGCTAATATTTGGTTGTATATTTAGGTATACTATTTACATTGTTAGGCGTTTTACGTAAAACTATATGTTTTAGATTTAACGACCTGTTGGTTTCGTGCAATAAGAGTGGGATTTATTTTGTGCCGGCCGGCCGGTTCTTTGTGTACAGCAAGTTTATAAGTTTTCTGATAGCAAATTTTGAAGTGTGACATTTATGGTAGTTATGCCTCAAAATTGATGTAATGCATGCTTGCTATAAGCCCTCATTGCTCTAAATATTTGCGTAATCATGCTCCTAATATTTTACCTCATCCAAACACAGTAAAATCTATTTGTAAGAGATTCTTAACAGATCCCCATATTGATTATTTTACCTTTTTGACCGTGTTCATCTACTAAAATGTATTTTTAACAACTGGCTAACTAAACCTGAGCAAGCATTATTCTATCCCGATTTTGATACAGGCCAAAAAAAATTGTGCTTCGTTTTCAGTGGTCAAAAAACTTCTTGAACTAGAACGAGGCAAAATCTTAAAACAATTATATCATCTATAGAAAGGCAAATTGTTAAATTAGCTCTCAACATTTAGTTAGATATCTGGGCCCAAAACTGTGTAATAAAATTCCATATCAAATAAGAATGCAAAGACAAAAAAATCGTTTCAAGTACAGCTTTAATAGTATATTATCATAAACCTAACTACTCCGAATAGAGGCTCAGTGGGCATAGGCCAGAGAAAAATGCTACAATTGTATCGAGAGATGGCGCCACCATTATTACGAATTAAATTTTATCGTATTTCGTCGCTATAGCAAACAACGGCCAAACGCCTTTCAGACTCGGGTCGCTCGCGCTGTTGGCAAATTAGATGTACTTAAAATAGAGTATGTATAATAATAAAATATAAAAAGAGGCTTTTATTTCATTTTGATTTTAAATGTTGCAGGACCGGAGTTTTTTTATTTACAGTTTGAGGTTTTTTACTTTTTAGTAACAATTAGTAATTACCTAGGTTTAGTTATTATTGTTAGTGCGTACATATGTATGATAATAGGTATAAACATACTTTTTTTTAGTTATTTAGGCACATACCTATTATAAGAACCCAACATAACATGTCTTATAATATAATTATATTATAGTATGATGAGTGTAATAGTATATTGTGCAACAAGTGTTGAAAATATCACTTTGAAGTTTGATGGCACGAGCCGTAGGCGAGTGACATAAATCAAACGAGTGTTGCATAGCATACTATACTTTTCTACCACAGCAAATAATATTGATATTATATAATATTTATTATAATATAATATATCAAGCATCTTTTCTTCAAATTAAAATTTGTAGTTTACAAAGACCATACAACCACTTCTACAGCAATTTGTGTAACTAGTTGATGAGTAGGTATTGAGATGCCAGGGCTGGGACAACGCCCTACCCGGAGCGTTCTTTTAGGGTTTCGTCCCTCATTGTAGGGTTACGCCCTTAATTTTTGGAGCTATTCTTTTCATATATTTTGAAAAAGACGCCATTCACCGGCGTGCGGCGGTCTCCTCTTATGGCTTTGCCTTCCCTCGGGAGACCCATTTTTTACATATTCGGAAATGGGAGCATACGGGGTGAAGCCCTAAATTGGGGCTCCTTGAGGCCCAAAGCTCTGAAATGGGGCCCCTGGTACGGGACCCATTTTTCACAGGTTTTAAAATGGGGCCCTCGGGGGCGAAGCTTTTGAATGGTGCCCCCGGTGTGGAAACCTCGTATTTGACACGTTTGGAAAAGAGCCCCCCTTTGGGGGGGGGGGCGAAGCCCTAAAATGAGGCCCCAAGGGGGACGAAACCTTAGAATGGGGCCTATGGTACGGGAGTCCCATTTTTTACAGATTTAGGAATGGAACCCCTGGGGTCAACGCCCTAAAATTGGGCCCCAAGCCTTTAAAGGGGGCCCCTGGTATGCGAGTCCCATTTCCTACAGTGTTGCAAAAAAGGGCGTCTGGGGGGGTGTGAAACCCTAAAATTGGGCCCCGTTTTTTAGAGATCTGGGAATGGGACCTCTGAGGGCGAAGCTCTAAAACGGAGACGAATCCCTTTAATTTAAATACCCGAATAAGCGTGTGAGAAGTATACTTTGCACACGCCGTGTGCAAAGTATACTTTTCACATGATGTTTGAAATGACCAGCTTTCGAGAGCAGTTGTTATTGCGTTTTTGTCTCTATTCAGGGCAGTCGTAGACAAAATTATTAAAAACTTATACCTACTACTTACACTAAAATATATGAAATCTAAAATAATGTATAGGTAGGTAGATACCTATCAAATCTAACCTCGGACCCGGAACACTAAAAACATTAAATATCCGATTCAATAATACAATTTATTATCATCCTTATTTCGTAAAAACGTATAAAAACGCTCCCTTTCATCTTCCGAATATTCAACAAAAGACTGTTTCGCGGAAAACTGCGGCCGGCCCGGCGCGATGCATATGAACTAAGGTAAGACCTACGTGCTTGCTTGATCCTACAGCAAAAACAGCGCGTAGCTCTTTTTTCCCAGATCATCGCAATTGCAGCAAGCAGCAAGCCAGCAAGTAGTTAGGATTATGCATATATTTATGGGTTTATGGCAGCATCAAGTGTTTGTGGAACTCTCACAATTCATACGACATTAATTATTATTTTCCTATTTTTGACTATAATATCTTGATATTATTATTGTTTTCAACATGTCAGGCATCCCCTGTTGTTTTTATAAGTGCAATAATAATCGAAGAAATCATGGGTTTAAATTATTTCGAATTCCCATAAAGAACGGCGAACTCTGCAAAAAATGGATTTTAAGTCATTTCATGCTTTATTTCAATAATTTCACAACTAGTGTGCCGATTTTGTTCAAATTGGGTAACCGACACCAGTCGCTTCTTAATTTTTAGTTCATGGCACGTTTTTGCGTACTTATCTGGGTAGAGAGTGATAACCTCGGTGATAACATAAGATATAGAGGGTGTAACATAAGTTGGTGTATTTTTAACAAAATTTTAAATACCCCCCATTTTTTTAAGTGAAGGCGCGATGTTGTTTTTCTTGTTTCAAATCTAAACTTTAGATTTTGTGTGTAAAAATGTTGTTTTAACTGGAACCTTGACGTTAATCTGAAGGTATAAAACTGGGGGTTAATCAAGAACTTTATCGAACCCTATAATAGTGGGCTTAATACCTCGAGCCGTTTCATTTGGGTCTCTCAAATTTGAGATATGACGTCATCGACTATTTTTTAATTGAAAGCCCTTTTTTATTATTCTTTTAAAGGGCATAATAAAGTTTCAGTTCGGCACATAGTAATCGACGTGTGCTAGCATAGTTTAGTTATCTAAACAAAACATTTCTTATTTACTCAATTTATTCCAAAGTTAGAGACTCACACTGTATACCTACGAGCCGCCACTTCCCATGACCATACAGGGTGTTCCTTAATGACATACGAAAATTTAAAGGGTTGATTCTTGGACCCATTTTAAGAAAAAACTTCTTATGAATGTATGTCCTAAACAACTTAATTTTTAAGATACAAAGGGAGGTAAAGTTTTTAGAAAAACAATTTTTTTTATATAATAACTGTGACTATTGTAGATATCTTTATGAAATTTGATACACGTCTTTTAGGCATCAAGATGTATTTTCTGTTGTACAGACAATTTTTTTTTCAGTGGCGTCCGTACCAATTTTGCATTGAATATTTTATCAAAAAAAAATGTACGCACCTTTATCTTAAAATAAAAATCATTTTTGAGATTCGCATAAATTTCTAAACAAATTTGATCAGTAGGTGTTTTAAGTCCGATGCAAGGCTTTCGCTTAAAAAAAATAAAAAACCGTTTCTTGCATGGTCATAACAATATCGTTAATGACAATATCACAATGCAGAGAAATATATTTTATTTTTTTAGGTGAAAGCCGTGTGTCGGACCAAAAAAAATCAGGTGATCAAATCTTTTAGAGAAATAAGGATTTCAAAAATATATTTTTTTTATTTTAAAAAGTCAGTGGCGTACCACTGTTTGTCTTATAATAGTTTTGACAGAAAACTTCCACAGGGTACTGATGAAATAACTCTGGATTTTGTCTGCGACTTTTAGTATCTAGCAATTCGACGCAGGAGAAATTCAGAAGTGTCTAATAATTGTTTTTTAACTTTACCTCCCTGTGTCTCAAAAGTTAAGACGTTCAGGGCATACGCTGATATGAAGTTTTTTTCTTAAAATGGGTCCAATAATCACCTCCTTAAATATTAGCGTGTCATTGAGGAACCACCCTATATAAATAACTTTGTATTGTAGGAAATCAGAAGTTACTTAGTTTATCAAATGAAGAAATCCACCGCAAATATGTATGCGAAAGGCATTTTTTGGAAACGGATTTAAAAAGACCAAAAAAAAAAGCGGTATTTAAAGAATTCGTCTATTCCAATGCCCCAATTAAACTCCCCCGCACATTCTACGCCAAACCGATTTAAAGGACCAGCTCAAAAAATGTTACACGCCAGAAAAAAATTGAAAAGGCAAATTAAATTTCAATGCGGCAAACTAGCAGAATTAAAACAAAAAAAACATCAGATTGAACACAAAACTTAAAATACAAAATGTCAATGTCTTTTCATTGCTCATTACCGCAATGGCTTGTTTGTCACTAGCAGCAAAAAGTTTTGTTCTCATAATAATTTACTAAATAATCCCATATTTATTTCGCCTAAATTAATATAATGGGTACCTACGTACCTACTTACATACTTATTATGTCTTTTAAAAATCGATTTTGAATTTAAATAATTAATGTTTCATATGATCATAATAATTATTACATACGTAAAAGAGATATATTTTATTTTCTAATTCAAACGTTTTCGTTATAAAACCATAAACCTAACCATAGTTAGGTTTATGATGAAACGCATTAAATCATTAATATTCCCCAAACTCACATTTGTTTTAAGACAACCGGCAACAATGCATGATTTTACCGTCGAATTGCGCGCCATCTCATACCGAGTAGCAAAAGTAAGCGAGCCGAAATCGAGCTTTGGACGCTCGCTTGGGCAAGCGAGAGTCCAAATACAATACGTTTTTATACCGTTTAACTGCGCGTCTATTCGGAGTAGTTAGGTTTATGATATTATTTTATATGGAGGAAAAGTGATACTTTTCATGGCGCGCTCGTGTTTAACAGCCGAATGGAGTGAGGCTGGTAATAGAGAGCAAGCCATGAAAAGTAGCTTTTCCTCCAAATAAAATATGCTGTTTTTTCTTCAAATGTCGACAAATTAATGCAAAAACATCTCTTTTTAATAGTAATAATATCTAATTATTATTAAAGATAAATGGGTTCGCAAGGCGGCTTAGACCACGGTCGTAGGTGGCCTTGCTTAGACCGGTGTCGGTGAATTTGTAACATGAAGCTGTCAGTGGACACTGTCAACAATAATTATTTGTTTTAAGATTGCGTCTCCGATTGAGTTTTAATTCCGTATTGATAAGCAGTTATTGGGTAAGTTCGATTAAATAATAACCAATTTGTTCCTAAATTAGTGACTTTTAGAAATGTAGTCACAAATTGAGTGATAAATACAAATTGTAGTTTAATAAATCTTGAGTTGTTGACGCTTATTTTGTTGTCTGTTTGTATTGTATCTATGTTGCTATGACAACACTTTTACCTCCGCCGGCGGAAAAGTGAAAAGTAAAGCTCCGGCGGAGGAAAAACGAAACTTCACGGCCGCCTACACAGTCCAGTAATGACGGATTTACTGACGTTTGAAGAAAAAAATACTTTCACACCCAAGTTTTCCTACAATTGTTTAAAAAAATATTTCATTTATGCTATATAGTATCTGGCTTAGTTTTATAATGTATTGTGTTTGTGCGATGTTGAAATATTATGTGTGTTTGTCATTTCTATCTTGCATTTTTATTAGATTATATGGTTTGCTCCTTCTATTTTATTAGACTAGGATAAGGGCATTTTGCAATAATTATACTAAGCATATGCATGTAGGTACTAAATAGTCATAGAACATAAAAGTACATACGGGTATCCCATACCTAGGTACTTTAAAAAAATAAGCAGTAATGTGATTATCAATAGTTACAGTTTAATATTTAACAATATTGTACCAGAATAATTATATTGAAAATATTGAAGGAAATAAATAAAATGAAAATATTGTGAACTACTAAAAACCATAAACCTACTAATTAAATATCACCCTGTCCTAAGTTTGAACTTGGTTGACAAACGTTAATAAACATTCACAGTTAATTATAAAGAACTAGATCGTTCGACGGGAGCGATTTCAATCCTTAATGATGCAGCCATTAGCATTTTGTAACATATAAATACGCAGGCAACCGCCAAATTCATCAGGCTTACGGGTCTCTCTCCATACCGCTCAATTAGTTGGGGGCAGCACACAGGTGCGTCCACTTCTAGCTTTTCTATCCCACAACCTCAATATCTGTGAACACCTGGACATGGGTCCAGGGTGATCAGGTCCTTACCTAAGTTATATGGACGTATGCACAGGTATACGGCACCCGGGGGATTCTAAAAAGTAGTGAGAGTCGGATCTACGAGTGAATTATCAAACTTTCCTAAAGGTAGTTTAGCTATTGCATAAAATATATACATATAATAAACACGCATTTATTACGAATCACGCGCCGAAGTACGGCCAAATGCCGCCATCTGCGGACGGTCGGCATCACCGAAGACAGAGTACGGCGAACTGCCGCCATCTACGGGCGGTCGGCGTCACCGAAGACAGAGTAGGGTCAAGTGCCGCCATCTAACACATTTTTATTAATACAGTCTAAACGTTGTTAAGTTTGTTCGAAAATAAACTTGTTATTGTTTTTATTAACGTGTCTCCTTTATCATCTCTTCTCATTTGACGTAGTACGATCCCAAATCTGGGCTACTCTCTTGCACGTTAAGTAAAGCGTGGCGTCACGAGTAAAAAATACAAATCGTGACAGTATTTAATCCTTTTATTATAGAGGCTCTGAATGGTTTTGTTATGAATTTGTCACCAATTTCTATTTATATATTGAGGAGTCCTTTGGATAGAGAAAACATACTACCAAATTTGACATTTCTATTATCTATCATGACACCTTTATGCGAATAGTGACATTTAACCACCTACCTATTTTGATAAACTAGATATTCAAAGGCTTTTGCCTTTAAATTTCATTTTCCTTTAAAAAAAAACCGAATGAGGCGCGTCTAAGGGCTGAGCTTTAACCGGAAGCCCTTAACACATAAATAATGTGTGCAGAAAAAGATAAGTAAACTCCAATTTAATTAATTTAAAAAAAGAGTAAAACACAATATGAGTCATAATAGTCGCGCTTAAAGTAATATTAATCCAATAACGTTAAAACTACATATAAAATAAAAGTTAAATTTACAAAAAAGTTTTTATTTTTTTTTTCAGGATTTTTGCATCTGAAACTTTAAAAGAAATTGCACATTTCAATGTGTAAATAACTTTTTACTAGATTGGTTTACATCCCGCCTTACTTATAGGAGGTAATGAACATCTGCTGCCTCTCCCTCAAACTGAATATAAGGAATAAGTCGAATAAAATGTTTTTATTTAAAATTTAAAAGCTAAATAGGTACTTCTAACGCACGTATAGCAACAGATTTATCTTCAATTATATTTTTTCGATGTCGATTACTGTGAAATTCGGCTCTGCTTTCTAAAAATCGCGACATCAGCTGCTTCTCCCTCAAACTGAAAATGAGGAATGTATCTAATAAAATGTTTTTATGCATAATTTACAAGTTAAATGGATTACGTTGGGGTTTGGAACCTTCGGCAACATGCACTAAAACAGAATTTTATCCACAATACCGAAACAAAATATTTGCACACGACGCGCCTTTCGCTAACCATGTTAGCATCATCAGGAGATGATTATTGCAGTTTTAATCATCTGCTAATTATGCTAACATGGTTAGCGAAACGCGCGTCGAGTGCAAATATTCTGTTTCGGTATTGTGGATAAAACTCTGTTTTTGTTAAAGTTAAATGGATACTTCTAACGTACGTATATCTAAAGCAACAGATTTTTCTCCGATTATATTTTTTCGATGGTGATTATTGTGCTGTATCTCCCTCAAACTGAAAGTAACGATAGGATCTAATGCAATGTTTTTATACATGACTCACAAGGTAAATAGGTACTTCTAACGCACATGTATCTAAAGCAACAGATTTTTCTCCCATTTTATTTTTTCAATGGCGATTATTGTGAAATTAGGGTGTTCTTGCATTTTTCTTAAATCGAAACTATTTCTGTGCTTTTGTGCGTGAAAATTGTAGCTAATATATCGTATATTTAGGCATATATTTATATTGTTAAGCTTTTTACGTAAAACTATATGTTTTAGACTTAACGACCTGTTGCTTTCGTGCAATAAGAGTGGGATTTATTTTGTGCCGGCCGGCCAGATCTTTGTGTACAGCAAGTTTATAAAATTCCTGTTTGCTAATTTTGGGGTGTTATAATTAGGGTAATTATGCATCAAAAAGGCAGTATTGCAATTCTTGCTATAAGCCCTCATTCCTATAAATATTTGCGATTATTTTACCTTATCCTAACACAGTAAAATCTATTTGTAAGAGACTCTAAACCGATCCTCCATATTGATATAAGACATTATTTTACTCTTTGACACTGTTCATCTAGTAAAATGTGTTTTTAACAACTGGCTAATTAAACCTGAACAAGCATTTTTCTATTCCGATTATGAGACAGGCCAAAAAATATGTGCTTCGTTTTCAGTGGATAAAAAACTTCATAGAACGAGACAAAATCTTAAAACCATTTTATCATGTAAGCCATCTATAGAAAGGCAAAATATTAAACTAGCTCTCAACATTTTGTTAGATATATGGCCCCACATTTTGTTAGATATCTGGGCCCAAAACTGTATAATAAAATTCCATATCAAATAAGAATGCTAAGACATAAAAATCGTTTCAAGTACAGCTTTAAAAAATACTTTCTGGAAAACACCAGTTTTCCTACAATTGTTTAAAAAATATATAGTATCTGGCCTAGTTTTGTGATGTATTGTGTTTTTGCGATGTTGAAATTCTATGTGTGTTTGTCATTTCTATCTTGCATTTTTATTAGATTATATGGTTTGCTCCTTCTATTTTATTAAACTAGAAGCATTTTGCAATAATTATTCTACGCATATGCATGTAGGTACTAAATAGTCATAAAATATAAAAGCCCATACGGGTATCCCATACATAGGTGCTTTAAAAAAATAAGCAGCAATGTGATTATCAATAGTTACAGTATAATATTTAAAAATATTGAACTAGAATAAATCTATTAAAAATATTGAAAGAAATAAATTAGATGAAAATATTGTGCTTTACTAAAAACCATAAACCTACTAATTAAATATCACCCTGTCCTAAGTTTGAACTTGAATTTGACAAATGTTATGTAAACATTCACAGTTAATTATAAACAACTGAAGCGTTCGACGGGAGCGATTTTAATCCTTAATGATGCAACCATTAGCATTTTGTAACATATAAATACGCAGGCAAATGCCAAATTCATCAGGCTTACGGGTCTCTCTCCATTCCGCTCAATTAGTTGGGGGCAGCACACAGGTGCGTCCACTTCTAGTTTTTCTATCCCACAACCTCAATATCTGTGAACACCTCGACATAGGTCCAGGGTGATCATTATTAATAAAACAGTGACCAAGTGCTCATAGAAACACTATAAACAAAGCCTACCTCTCGCACGCCAAGCGATTTAGTATTAAATGGGTCTAGTGCCTCCATCTTAATCCATCTACGTCACAAAAACAGTAATAAAATAAATTAAACAATAAAATCAAGTAAATCATTAGGCAATGAAACAATTAATAAACGCAGGCTAGGCCAGTTTAGCTATTGTATAAAATAAATACATATAATAAACACGCATTTATTACGAATCACGCGCCGAAGTCCGGCCAAATGCCGCCATCTGCGGACGGTCGACAACACCGATGACAGAGTACGGTCAAGTGCCGCAATCTATGGGCGGTCGGCGTCAACGAAGAGAGAGTACGGTCAAGTGCCGCCATGTAACGCATTTATTAATATACAGTCTAAACGTTGTTAAGTTTGTTTGTAAATAAAATTGATATTGTTCTTATTAACGTGTCTCCTTTATCATCTTTTCTCAGTTTGACGTAGTGCGGTTCCAAATCTGGGCTACTCTCCTGCACGCTAAGTAAGGCGTGGCGTCACACGTAAAAAATACAAATTGTGACAATATTTAATCCTTCTTATTACAGAGGGTCTGAAAGGTTTTGTTACGAATTTGTCACCAATATCCATTTATATATTGAGGAGTCCTTTGGATAGAGAAAACACACCACCAAATTTGACATTACTATTATCTATTATTACACCTTTATGCCTATAGTGACATTTAACCACCTTTCTATTTTGATAAACTAGATATTCAAAGGTTTTTACCTTTTTCCTTTAAAGAAAATCGAATGAGGCGCGTCTAAGGGCTGAGCTTTAACCGGAAGCCCTTAAATATTATTTAAGTGTGCAGAAAAAGGTAAGTAAACTCCAATTTAATTTTCGATTTAAGAAAAAAAGGAAGAAACATTATGAGTCATAGTAGTCGCGCTTAAAGTAATATTAACACAATAACGTTAAAACTACATATATATAAAAAAAGTTAAATTTAGAAAAAAAAGTTTTTATTTTTTTTTCGGAATTTTTGCATCTATAATGTCTACGTAACTGTGTAACTTTAAAAGAAGTTCCACATTTCAATATACGCATGTAAATAACTTTTGACTAGATTGGCTGGCAGGCTTTACTTATAGGAGGTAATGAACATCTGCTGCTTCTCCCTCAAACTGAATATAACGAATAAGTCGAATAAAATGTTTTTGAAAATAATTTAAAAGTTAATGTGTTAGAAGTCTACCGCACGTATATCTGAAGCAACAGATTTATCTCACACTATATTTTTCGATGGCGATTACTGTGAAACTCGGCTGAGCTTTCTAAAAAACGCTACATCAGCTGTCTCCCACAAACTGAATATAACGAACGGATCCAATAAAATGTTTTTATACATAATTTACAAGTTAAATGGATACTTCTAACGTACGTATATCTGAAGCAACAGATTTCTCTCCGATTATATTTTTTAGATGACGATTATTGTGAAATTCGGTTGTGTTTTCTAAAAAACGCAACATCAGCTGTATCTCCCTCAAACTGAAAGTAAGGATAGGATCTAATGTAATGTTTCTATACATGATGCATAAATTAAATTTGTACTTCTAACGCACGTATCTATATCTGAAGCAACAGATTTATCTCCCATTATATTTTTTCGACGACGGTTATTGTGAAATTCGCGTGTGTCGTTTAAAAAACACGTCAGCTGTCTCTCCCTCAAACTGAAAATATGGATAGGATTTTTCCTGCAGTGTGTGCGTGTCTATGAGCACTAATCCGTATTAGATGGAAATTCATTTTTACCGAAACAAATGAAAATGTATTTGTACTAACTTCCACTATATTATTACCACCGTAATAATTGTTTCCTCACACAGTGACCATCCGGTGCTATTGCGATGCAATAATATAGGGGAAAATTAGTACAAACTCGATTTGTATTTGTTAATAGGAATATCGATTAACTTACATACGCTTTTTTACTATTGACAATATGGCTATCTTGTCTCTAAAACTATAGAGCTTCCAAAAGATGCCTCAATGAAAAAATATCTAAAAAGATCAAAGGAAGAATATACTAGATTAGTATTTTTCCAAAAAGGACACTTACAATTAATCTTAACTATTTTTAGCCTAAGAAACACGAGGTTTAAAATAATTTTCTGAAACTAGCGACTTCCGTTCGCTATGCATAAGCCTTACTTGAAACTTAACTTAAAAGTGACATAAACTTGGGGTAACGTAAAGATTTATAGCGTGAATCTGCGATCAAGTAGTGTTACTCCAAAGCTTTCCGGCCATAATTCCAGCGCTTCGCTTCAATATCGGGGAAGTATTACACTCTTTTTAATGTTTTATTTGGCATGGATTATGTTAAATCTGTAATAGATGGGTCTCTCAGACGTACTTGACTTACACAAATTTCCATAAATTTCTTAAAAAAGAGATTTGCTTCAGTATTGCGACACAAAGAAAAAGTGGGTTTCAAATTAAGATTGGGACAATAAGAAATATTTTCCTTTAAGGTGGATGAAAAATGAAATGAAATTCATTTATACAAGGTGTAAGCAAAAAAAGAGTTTATTTATTTATTTAACAATATACCAGTCCAGCAGCAATCTCATTACTGAGGCATAACTAGGATGGAATCTCAATAATAATAAAATTTGCCGAAATAGGTAAAAAGAAATCCATCAGCGAACTTTAGAGTTCACTGCAACTTAAACGAAAAGTTAATGGCAAACAGAGCAAATTTGAAGGTGACTCAGTGCTAATACCTAATATGCAATAATAAGCAAGTTTAAATATAAGTTTCGAGGTGTCTCATGCAATACATAGCTTGATTTATTTTACCTGAGTAAACTCCAGAAACTAAATGCTTATTCGCATACATTTCCAAATTAACATAGACGAAATTATGCGAAGCAGAATTCGCTCTGTTCTCATTTCGTAAATGAACATTCTCTTCTGTTTGTCTAACCTTGTAAAGTAACTTACCACATTAGTTCATGTATCATACAAGTACTGAGTTCTACCAAAAAGCCAACTTTCATTTACTGGAATGCAGCTTGAGTTTCTCATGTTGCTTATTTTACGACAAGCCGTAAACTTGCCAAAGCATAGTTAATAAAATGTTATGCTTTGCAATTCACGTATTTGGCATGTATCCTCTTTATACTGTATAACCGTACTGGCATAGTTATGAAAAGCATTTCAATTTGATCTCCTTTATTACCTCGTTTGCTTATTATTAATTAGAAGATTAGAATAATTCTCAAATTGTAATTACTTTGACGAATAAGTAGCCAAAAAATTATTGTTGTCCAATCCTAATAATACAGGCAAGTCAGAGAGTAATTACTTTAAGCAGCGTCACTGAACCATGTCTGTCCCATTACATTGATCAAATAATATTTATTGCTATCGATGGCTATAATACGGTGAATGGAAGATGGAGAACTACCCACTCATATCTACTAATGTTAAATTTGATTATGTTATACCGCAAATTCTAACCGCTTTGGTAAATATCCTTCTATGTTTAAAATATACATCAAATAGATGTTTGAACAATATATCCGAGACTGCCAAAATATTTAAGATTTCCCAAACTTGTCGTAAAAGTAAAAGCCAAGGTAAAACATAAACTGAAAATTAGAATATTAACTTTCAACACGGTGGAACGCTTTCACCAGCTTAAATCTTAATATAGCTAAGCGCCTTGGCACTTTGACAAACTATTGCCTTGACGGTATAAAAGGAAAGCATAAAGCTTGAGTGAACAGCGTTCTTGTTCATTTTATTTTCATTCTCAAGCCATGTTGTGGCCAATTTATTCAACAGGAAGAATAACTTCGATAAGTAGAATGTCGAGTACAAAACGGTTATCCAAATTTTTGAGCAAGGGTAAGTAATCAATATGGTTAAGGTGAATAGGTGAATTTTCCAAATATATTCTTGAATCTCTAAGTATTATTAATTCAGTTTCATTTGCTCTCGAAATGTATTTTGATTATCTTGTAATTTTCTGTATTGTTTTAATTGTACGTGAAAGTTGCATGTAAAATAAAAAAAACCTATTGTCTTTGACATTTCAGAACAATTTGATTTAAATTTTCGAACTTTGGAGGCTTCCTCGGTACAATAATTAGAGTTCATCCAAAAATTGTTTTCGTTTCCAGTAGCCTATAAGGCATCCCCTTTCCAGTGACCAAAAAAGACAGTTTGTAAAATCGAAGAAGACAAATGTCACAAGATCCGGATTTTCCTATTAATGAAAGCGGAAATGATGCTGAAGCATGTCGTTAACAAGAATCGAGCGATCTGAGTATGGAAAGTATCCAAGCAGTGGAAAAATTAGTCGTAGTTATTATTTCTGGTTCAGCAGCATTTCTTTTTTGGATACCACAAAGGCAAATGTCTAAACCAACCAGTAGAAAAAATAGCAAAATAGCCAATTTTTTTACCACTATTTTCGCTCTGAAGAGATTGGGACCTGAAAGCCCGAAACAAATGCTGTAATAAGCCTTAAGCATTGGGTGCCAAATATGTAACCTTATTATTTGTTAGTTGCCATATGCCAGGTTTGCTCAGCGGATTCAATTCTGTTTTACAAGGCGTGAGTCTATGTCTTGGCAGTTAGATGCGGGCGCCACTAGATTTTTTTTACTAGAAATTCACCAATGATTATGATCCTTGAAAATAGGGTAATAAAATTTAGAAAAATACCCTGTAAAAGAACGTATAAAAACTGTGAATACACGAACTTGTTATTACTTTTACTGCAATTTACCAAAATAAACATCAAGATTCCACATAACTTATGTATTTAAATATGTAAACTTACACAAACCAGGACAATTAATCCTATCTCAAATTAATTTGGGGTCATGGTTACGCTCATAAACTGATAAGAAGATTGTCTTATAATGTATCTCACCGATCTTATGAGAATAATAAAACAAAGCAGAATAAGATACTACTTGTTAAACTATGCCTTATAAGATTAATATTGCCCAAATCTTATTGTATAATAGGCATAGCCAGGCTCTCCCCACCATATCGAACATCAACACTACAATGGCAGAAGTCAAGTTTCATCACCGAGATATTCGTAAAATCTCTAAAGAACTAGATGTGCAAATGGCATCAGGACAGGACAGGACAGAACACCTGTCACCGTGTTAAAGAACTGCGTCAACGAAATAACACACGTTTTTTCCGGGTTTTTTCTCTGCTTTACCGAAAAGGGATTTACTAGTCCTCTTGGAAAGTCGCTCGAGTGCAACCTGTTCCAAAAAAAAAGCCAAGAAAATCACGCCTTCAAACTATCGTCCAATTGCCTTGCTTCTAATAATCTCCAAAGTCATGGAACGTGTAGTCAATCAGCAACTACTCAAGTACCTCGAGAACAACAGAACAATCAGCGATAATCAATATGGCTTTCGCAGAGAAAGGTCGACAGGAGATGTATTGGCCTATGTCACTCATATATGGAGTAGGGCAATTGAGAACTACGGAGAGTCTCGAGCGATTGCGTTGGATATTTCGAAGGCATTGCAGACACATAGACACATCTCAGACACATTCTCCATTAACGCGGGCATGCCTCTGGGCGCAATACTTTTACCAACTCTGTTTCTCATCTATATATAGACCTGCTGACCGAAACGAATAATCCTGTTTACAGTTTTGAAGATCCATTAACGTGGGCATGCCTCAGGGCGCAATACTTTTACCAACTCTGTTCCTCTTCTATATATAGACCTGCTGACCGACACAAATAATCATGTTTACAGTTTTGCAGATTACAGTACCCTTGCCTCCCAATTTAGATCAGAAAAACTTTTACCATCGTCTGAGACTTATCCCGCAGACAGGAGCAGATTACAGTAATTAACCAAGACCTGGAGAAAGTTCAAATTTGGGTGCCAGAAATTTGGTCCAGTTCAATGCCGCAAAGACCCAAGCAGCCACGTTTACCAAGAGGGCCAATACGGTGAGCCCTATCATCATTATGGCAGGATGGACTATTCCTTCATACTCGTCAATTGGACTACTGGGTGTCTTGGTCAACAGCAATATGTCCTGGCATGACCACGTTGCTAACATCGCAAAATCAGCCTCCCAGTTGCTTGGTGCGCTATTTCGCAACAAAAAACTGTATATACCGCAGCAGTTGCTCTTGCTCTACAAAGCGTAAATAAGACCGTGCTTAAAATATTGCTTACACATCTGGGGTGCCGGACCAAAGCACAGCCTAAAGCTGCTGGATTACATTCACAAGAGAGCTGTGGGTCTCGTCGGCGACCCGGAGTTGACCCGGAATCTGGATAGTCTGGAACACCGCAGACATACGGCCGAGATGTCCCTGTTTTACAGATACTTTAACGGCAGATGATCCCAGGATCTGGCCCGCCTTAGCCCGCGCCTGGCAACACATGTCAGACGTGCCAGGCGGCAAGAGCGCACCAGTTTGTCGTACAACTGGAAACACCTAAAACATAGCTTTACAAGAACTCCTTTGTCTGGCGTACTGCATCACTCTGGAACTTACTCTTAGTATATCTGTTCCCCCTAATTACAACCTACAACTATTCAAGAAACGTGTCAATCAACATCTTCGCACACACACCGCTCATCGAGCGCCATAGGATCTCTTTTAGTGTGTGTGCCACTGCTATAAAAAAATATCGCAAGTATAAATGAAATGATTATTAACCACACTTAACCTAAATCAATCCCGTGGCAGCGACAATATCAGTAGACCAATAAACAGTCATTCCATAATACCAAATCAATAAAATAACCTGGGAGGTAAATATGTACATATACATTTTAGTTATGTGAAATAAATTACTGCCATGAGCTTTACAGCCAAGTACAGTAAAAAATAACTCAATCAGCTATTCTGATGATACCCAAATGAAATTTATAGCTGAGATAATATCAGATAAAATAAAAATTAAATTACGTATCTCCGTAGCAACAATGAAAAGATGAAGAAATATATATCCAAAGTACAAAAATGCAGCATCTTTGAAGGTAAGTTCGATAAGCAAGATAGCCAGATCAATAAATGAAACGAGAATTAACGAGAATGTAAACGATAGACCACAAAGAACCTACGGTCGTTTAGTTATACATTCATTAATTAAAATGATATATAACGATAAGCTATATACGATAAGAAATCAAACGACCTACAGTCGTTTAATTATACATTCATTAATTAAAATCATATATAATGATAAGCTATATATGATAAGGAAAGCAAACGACCTACAGTCCTTTAATTATGCATTCAATTATAAATAAAATGATACATAACGATAAGCTATACATGGTAATTAAGGCAAACGACCCACAGTCTTTGATTTATTATTAATTAAAATGATATGTTATGACTATATCGAGAATTAAGGGTCTTAAGTAAATTAAAATCGATTTTACTTGGATCTGGTAGAGTTGTAGACTCTTGCGTCTCCTGTGAAGTACGTCTCCACCATGTGGGTGTGTCAACTTGACAAAAAGACCGCTGTACGCCTAACTGATGGCGGAGTTAGCTAGATCAGCCTCAAAAGGAGGAAATGCTATCTCATGGAAGGAATTCTATCCCACAGAAGAAATTCACCACACTAATTTATTACACAACGTTTATTGACTATATGGCCGATAATTTTAGAAAATATATATTCTACTTAATTTGCCAAATACTGCAACGACATAGTCAGGCGGTAGTTAAACCTGAGCGTCAAAATAGCTCAGTTCTATCAAAAAAGAATATATACTGCATCTGTCAAGTGGCGCTTCAAACGGATGTACCTATTGAGCAGGTTGGAACACCGGAAGTAAGGTCGCGAGAAGTAAGGTAGCGAGAGTATCGGTCACACAAATCGACCATTAAATGGAGAAAATCGCACTATTGTAATTACTACCATTTACTACGTTACAATTCTAAAGGCTACATTACTGAATCACTCGGAAACAAAAAGGAGATGAAACAAAATTCTTTATAACAAGGATAGCAATTCCTGCGCCAGTTCACTACCTAGCCCATCAAATGACAGTTACTCTTCAACAACTATTAAACCAATACAAATTTTGTAACTGGTTTTATCCAATTTTTAATTTAAATATAAATTGGATTTCAAAAAAATAAATTTGTAGTCCAAAAAACCTTTGAAATGTTGAAGTTTTTAAAACGCGAACTTCAAGATCGGTTATTGCTTCAATTTTTTTTTCTTCTAGTTAAGTTCATAACCGATCAAATTTAGAACATCATTTAACCTGTAAAATCCAAGTTTGAGAACCATTTTTTAACTTTGCAAGATGGATCTTGATTTTTTCCGAAAAATTCCAAATTAGGTACAGCTATATAAATATATCATATTATTGGTAAAAATAATTCACACATGTAGTGGATTTATTTACAATCAAGAAAATAAGCATTTGAAACTAACTAAGAATCTCAGCGTGGATGGAATGAAAACTATACATTAGAAGAGTTATATGCGCCCTTTGTGTTTGGTTTTATTTTGGTTAAGAAACTCAGTTATTTTAGAGAATATCATGTTACGTCTCCCCCACATCGACTCTTAATAGAATTCGTTGCCGTAAAATTTATCGAAAAATTCAATTTTATAAATGGAAATTATATGCGACATAAGCTTTAAAATTTTTTACCTGGTTATGCGGAATAATGTAGTTGCTTTGCATTAATGTATGTGTACGACATACTTGCAAACTCCAAGTTTATGACATGAATTCTCCATTAACCCGCATTGTTCCTAAGCTTTCTAGCGACAATACCCATGTCCCGTCTCATTTTTCGGGAAGCGGTATGCTGCTATATTATTTAATTTCCAATCGATAATTTTAAATCTGTTATGCTTTGATACTTTGAGCTTTAACGCAGTTTCTTATTTAGAGAAACATGTAGTTTTATGTCTGGATATAAATTCAAAATCTGAAACGTATGAGAAAGAAATTTTAAAAAATCTATATATAGATTGATTCAAAGCTGATCGATTAGGTAAAGAACATTTGCTTTATATTACCCAGCATTTTGCCAGATCAGTACCTAAATCATTTATCACCATATTCATTAAATGTAAGCACCTAACTAATCACTAATTAAATGTGTTGATTTAACTTTGTGAATATTCGACTTACGGATACGGATAAGGAAGGGGGTGGTGAGATATAAATATGCCAGCCACTTGCGCACTTAGGTAACTTGAGCGGACCCCATTATGCCCCTAGAAAGGTTTTACAAATCCAGCAGTCCTACGGTGTTTATGTAGCTTAGTATGCGGCTTGGATCGCATCCCTTTATGTCGGCCATCGTTGGCCATTGTATCTTCAGGTGAGTATGTATTTGTCTGGCGAGAACGGGGCAGTTGCACAGAAGGTGTTCTGCCGTCTCGTCGTCCTCTAAGCATTCCCTGCATAAGAAGTCGTCAACGGCACCTAGGTATCGTGTGCATATGATCATTTATTCTGCAATGACCGATAAGTATTTCTGTCATTATTTTCAAGTTTTTCCTTGATAGTTTCAGAAAATATCTACTTTTGCATTTACCAGAACCTGTTAGTGTTGCTGTGGAGTACCATTTTCCACCTGGTGCTCCATTCTCGAATTGCAGTTTTTTTTTAATTTGTTCGCGAACAGTGTCCATGGTAAGTGGTAGTATTGGTTCTGGACCAGTTGGTTTTTTACAAGACGCTCTCTTGGCAAGAGTGTACGCTCTTTCATTACCAAGGTCACAATTACGCCCTTTTTTTCCAGGCGATGGTTACTCTGTTTTCTGCAGATATTCGGTTTAGTGATTTTATGCACTCCTGAACCATCAAGCTTCTGTCTTCATTTTGTTGAGTGTTTGCACAACTGTCTTGTTGTCAGTGATGAACAGTATATCTTTGTTTGTTATTTGCTTCTCCGTCACTTTTCTAGCACCCATCGTTAAGCCACACAGCTTAACTTGGAATATGGTGCTGAGATTACCTAGTGGTATCTATATTTGTATGTCGAGCTGGGGTATATAAACACCTGCGCCAGCTCCTGAGGTTCTTTTTGATCCGTTAGTGTAGATGTGGATGTCATACGTTTTTGACAGATCATTTATTGAGTCTAGTTCGATTTTGAACCATTTGTCGAAAATATGATTTCTGTCTGTGCTCTCTGTCATAGCTGGTTGTGCTGCAATAAGTTTGAAATATACAGTGTTGCTTCTACGAGTTTCGTACTCTATGTACCATATGGCATGTCATGTGTCATCATTGTCCTTGTTGTCAGATGTCAAAAATATATAGTAGGTCTATTTTGGTCACACAGAAGTGTACGCGTGCCTTTTATTTCGTCCTAAAAACCTCCCTTTTTAGAACACTGCTCAATAGGTTATGGGCCCAGAACCCAGAAATCTAAATCGGGAATCGTTTTTTCGTGTAGTTTACGCGATCGTGGGTTGAAAAGCGAAAGTTTTAACGCAGTATCAGTTCACTGATTCGGTACTCAGTTTCGCGTGTGCAGAAAACAAAATGGCTGTGAACTATCTCAACAGTGTTCCCAAGTTGGTAGGGCGGGAAAATTATGACGAGTGGTGCTTTGCGGTTGAGAACGTCGTTGTACTCGAAGGACTTTCTAAGTGTATGGATGGTTCCGAGACGGACAGTGTTCTTCTGGCAAAAGCTAAAGCCAAACTCGTGTTTACATTGGACCCCTCTTTGTATGTGCATATAAAAGATGCAACCACATGCAAGGAAGCCTGGGAAAAGATCAAGAATCTCTATGAGAATGTAGGATTCACTAGAAAGATCGGGCTATTGCGAAATTTGATCTCATTGAGGCTGAACAACTGTGAAAGTATGGAGATGTACGTCAACCAAGTGATAGAAACATCGCAAAAGTTGAGGAAAACCAAGTTTGATATAAGTGAAGAATGGGTAGGTTCCGTTCTTTTAGCAGGTCTACCGGACAAGTACACCCCCATGTTGATGGCAATCGAGCATTCGGGGATCGCCATCACGACAGATTCAATCAAGAGCAAACTGCTTGATATGCAGGTTGATGGATCTAGTGGCAGCAATAAAACTGGTGCTTTTGCAGCAAGTGCGGGTAATCTTAGGAATCAATTAAGAGGTGGCGCTGTAGGTGGTGGTCGAAAGGGGAATGTCAACCCAAACGTCACTGACAAGCGGGATAAAAGTAAGGTTACATGTTACCGATGTAAACAAACAGGGCATTACATGTCAAACTGTCCCACGAAATCAAAAAATGATGAAAAATATGCTTTTAGTGCATCATTTTTAAGCGGTAGCTATTCTAAGAGTGATTTTTATCTTGACTCTGGTGCCAGCAGACATATGTTCCCCAATGAAAGTCAGTTTTATAATATTAAAAAGCCAAATATAGGGGCAATTACCGTTGCTAACCATGAAAAACTGGTAGTTAAGTGTTCAGCTGATGTGGACATTATTAGTAGTGTAAATGAAAAGCACATTAATATAACTATTCATGATGTGTTGTGTGTGCCTAATCTCACAACAAACTTATTGTCGGTGAGCGAGCTCATTTCAAGAGGAAATTGTGTATCATTTAACCAAGATGGTTGTTCAGTATACAGTAAGAGCAACAAGTTGATAGCTACAGCTAATTTAGTTGGCGGAGTATACAAATTAAACTTAAAAGTAGAAAAATGCATGCTGAGCTTTGGCATAGGAAGTTTGCGCACATAAATAGTCAAGACCTGAATAAAATGAAGCATTGTGTAAGTGGCTTGGAGTTGAGGGGAACTGCTAGGATCGACAAGTCGAACTGTGTAGTGTGTTGCGAGGGCAAACAAGTGAGGCTGCATTTCTGAACTACAGGTACACGAAGTAATCGGGTGCTTGAGGTCATTCATGGAGATGTCTGTGGACCTATGGAGCAGACTTCAATTGTTGGCTCAAAATATTTTTTACTCCTTGTTGACGATTTTTCGAGAATGTCTTTTGTATACTTTTTAAAGGCAAAAAGTGAAGTCTTCGAGTTTTTCAAGCAATTTAAAGCCAAGGCAGAAGCGTCAAGGTTTTTCGCAGTGACCAAGGCGGTGAGTTCTGTAGTAATAAATTTGCTAGTTTTTTTAAGGCAGAAGGTATTGTGCATCAGATGACTAATGCATACACGCCTAAACAAAGAGGTCTTTCAGAAAGACACAACCGTACACTGGTTGAGAAAGCGAGATGTCTACTTTTTGACGCAGGCCTGCACAAAAGATTTTGGGCGGAGGCTATCAATCATTCCAATTATTTACGAAACAGATGTATTGCCAGTGGCCTTAAGGAAAAAACACCTTTCGAGTTGTGGACTGGTAAAAAACCTGATGTTTCAAGGTTGCGTGTGCTCGGAAATACAGTTATGGTTCATGCTCCTAAGGAGAAGCGCTTAAAATTTGACAAAAAGGCTAACAAACCTATTTTAGTTGGATTTTCAGATCATATCAAGGGTTATTATAGAATCTACAACCCAGACACTGATGATGTGACAACAAGTAGAGATGTCATTATACATGAAAATCTGAAAACCAACAAGAAGGATATTAGCCATGAAGTGACAGAAGAGGAGCCAGTTCGAGTGGGGGAGAGTAAGCAAAATGTACAGCAGCTTAGTGATAAACCTTTGCACGAAAGTGAGAGTAGCTTAGAGGGTTCATTCGAGAGCCTATCTTCAAACTCCGTACAAGAACAGTCCCCGTCTCATGCAGAGTCTGCAGACAGCGACTATGAACCAGATGAGGTAGAGATAACCGTCGCTGATCCAGAAACTGTAAGAAGATCTCAAAGACCAAGGCGAGAAAAGCAGTTCACTGACTATGTATCGTATATGAGTACTGCTTGTCAATATGAAGACTGTTTTCTTGAGGAGAGTCCTGTGACAGTGACGGAGGTATTGTCAAGACCAGACTGCAGTCATTGGAAGGAGGCCATGCAGCATGAGTACAAGTGTTTAGTGCAAAATGAGACTTGGGAATGGTGGATGCGCTAGAAAACAGTGCGGTAGTTCGATGCAAGTGGGTGTATAAAATTAAGCTAGATAAGGATAGTAATAAGACCTATCGTGCTAGGCTAGTAGCTAAGGGCTTCACCCAGAAGGAGGGAGTAGATTTTCATGAAACATTCTCACCTGTTGTGAGACATTCCACACTCCGTCTTTTGATATCATTAAGTGTTAATATAGGTCTTAATATTTCTCATTTAGATGTCACCACAGCTTTTTTGCATGGAGAATTAGAGGAGACTGTTTATATGAGGCAACCAGAGGGCTTTATAAGTCGGGGTTGTGAAAACAAAGTTTTAAAGCTTAACCGAGCACTATATGGGCTCAAACAGTCATCCAGAGTATGGTATAAAAAGGTAGAAGTAGTATTGACTAATCTTAAGTATACAAATTCCAAGTTTGAACCTTGTGTTTTTATAAAACAGAAATGACTTAATGACAGTTATTGCTTTGTATGTCGATGATTTTTTCATTTTTTCTAATGATGAAGCAGAAACGAGAAATTTAAAGGGAGAATTGAGTAAAAATTTTCAGTTAAAAGACTTAGGAGAAGCTAAACAAATTTTGGGGATGAATATCTGTATCGATAGAGTTAATAAAGTTTACTTTAGATCAAAGTCAGTATATTGAGTCATTGATAACAAGGTTTAATATGGCGGACTGTAGAACTGTGGAGACACCTATGGAGAAAAATTTAAAATTAAGTAAAAGTAAGGAAAGTACTTTTTCAGTGCCATATCAGCAATTGATTGGCAGTCTAATGTATTTGAGTTTAATGACTAGACCTGATATCTCGTATAGCGTGAGTTACTTGAGTCAATTCAACAACTGTTTTGAAAATGTACATTGGCAGATTGCAAAAAGGCTTATAAAGTACCTTAAAAGAACTAAAGATTATTGCCTGAGATTTGAAAAGAGTTCTAATCGTTTAGTAGGATATGTAGATGCCGATGGGGGCAACAATATTGTAGACAGAAGGTCTTATACTGGCTTCTGTTTCACTTTTTCAGATTCTCTAATTTCTTGGGAGAGCACTAAGCAGAAAACGGTGGCTCTGTCCAGCACAGAAGCCGAGTATATGGCTTTGTCAGAGGCAGCAAAAGAGGCAATTTACCTCAGAAATTTGTTGTATGAGCTGGTTGGTTCTCTTGATAGTGTCATTTTGTATAGTGATAACCAAAGTGCCCTAAAGCTTTCGCAAATCCAGTTTTTTATAAGCGTTCGAAGCACATAGATGTGCGACATCATTTTGTCAGGGAAACCATCGAAAGTAGTAAAATAAAAGCTAAATATCTAGAATCAAATGAAATGCCAGCGGATATTTTGACAAAAGCTTTGGGATCTACTAAACATTATAAATTTATGAATTTGTTAAGTATTGTACAAGTAGATACATAACTTAATTTAGCTCAGATTTCATAAAGCTTGTTTCATTTTTCGTGTTATGTAATATACTGTTTGTATATTTCAAACTAGTGGGGGTGTTGCAATAAGTATGAAATATACAGTGTTGCTTCTACAAGTTTCGTACTCTATGTACCATATGTCATGTCATGTGTCATCCTTGTCCTTGTTGTCAGATGTCAAAAATATATAGTAAGTCTATTTTGGTCACACCGAAGTGTACGCGTGCCTTTTATTTCGTCCTAAAAACCTCCCTTTTTAGAACACTGCTCAATAGGTTGTATGTGGTATGCCTCGTTTAGAGATATTGCGTGTCGAGATCCCCAGCTTTTTCCCCTCCACGTATCCGTGGAGTTTAAGCGTACTGTAGTTACCTGCGCTCATTTCTCACGACAATATCTAACGGAGACAGGTTTAAGAGTACTTCTACTGCCTTGGTGGGAGTGGTTTTCATTGCTCCAGTAATAGCTGTGCATGTTAAATTTTGGAGGCAGGACATTTTGGTTTGAGCTGTTATTTTTCCTGATCGTGGCCACCAAACTAATGCGTCATGTGCAAACATAGGTCTGATGACAGCGTGATTTTAGGTGACAGCCCCCATGTTGAACCTATCGCTCTCCTACACTGGTAAAAGGCTCGGACAGCTTTCTCATACTTAAGATCTAGGTAGCGCTGCCAGTTAGGCTCCTTGTCTAGAACGATTCTTGGATATATTTCTTCCTTTCTTAGCTTGAGTTGTGCCCGAACAAAGAGGATGGATTGAATTTCAATTTCCTCCTTCTTGTAAAAGTACAAGTTCTGTTTTGTTGGGACTGACCAAAAGTGAGTTCATTAACTCTGACAGAACCCGTTCAAACTTGCCCACAACAATGATTGTTATGTCATCAGCGTATCCGATCACAAAGAGTTCTGCTTTGTTCAGGTTTTCTATTAGGTTGTTTACGATCACATTCCAGAGCAACGGGGAGAGTAGTCCTTCTTAGGACATCCTCTCGTTACGAATGCTGTTACAGTTTTGTTACCTATAGTTAGGTTTACTGCTCTAGGTTTCAGCATATTGGCGATCCAGCCCCTCATGGTGGAGTGGACTCTATGGTTTGTTAGTGATGTATTTACGCTGTGAAAAGTAGCCTTATCAGCACATTTTTTCCGGTGCAAGGCTTCTTCATATGATTGAACTACGCAGTGAAGTGCTGTTTCTATAGGTTTTTCAGCCTGAGGGCGTGTTAGTTTGGATGGATATCATGGTATGATAGGATATGTCCTCTAATGTATCTATCACACAGCCTTTCTAGCATTTTCCTAGGCGACTTATACCGAGGGTTCTTTACTTTTTTATTAGCCAGCTAGCAAGTGATTTTTATCTTTTTAAGTGTGATCATTAGTTTATTAGGAATAAAATATGATTCTATTAAGAAAAGATAGGGCTAACATGTAATTCGAAAACATGAGTCGATATAGTTAAAATTGTGTAATCGCTGACCCTCTAAACCAAAATTAAAAAAGACCCAATTAATCTGGAGATTTTTACATTTCATTTCATCTTAGTTAGTTTCACCTGGTGATGTTTATTATTCCGAAATAGCACAACACCTGGATACTGAAGATTATTTGAGTTGTTTCTAAAATGAATGATATATTTCTGTTTAGAGAACATTCCGTATACATCTGGTTATCTATGGTCTTCATCTTTGTATGCAGCATTTGATCTAAAATGCTGCATAATTGCAACAAAGTGGTATTACCGCCTATTCATAACTACAAGATCTATAGGCAGATTTTTTTTAAATACAAACAAACTTACAACCACACAATATCAACCACACGATTTAATAAAGCTGCTGGTGATGTAATCTGCTTTATTCAGCACATACCCTATTTATACCCGAATGAGCTCCAAATTTCATTTACATTTAAAGTCTTTACAATGAAATTTAATTTATTTCATTGAGGTTAAATGATTCTCGTTTTACAGCGCTCGCTCTGAACTTGTTTCGAACTCAATAAATATATTACTTGAGTCTAATTGAAAAAAGACCAGCGAGCTCCATTCAGTATGAAATTTTAATGTAACAAGAGATATAAAACGGTGTAACTAAAGAGATAAATTAAAAACATAGCGATCGTTCCGGTACAATATCCCGGTAGTCTCTGTCGAATATTTCAAATGAATTGTCTTTAGTTACGAGGAAGATAATATGTAGAATATAGGTGCAATATGTCGTACATTTACCACTCAAATAAATTGAGGTATTTTCCAACAAGGTGCCAGTGATGTGAAGAATAACTAAATTTCCGATTTTCAGGAAATCTGTGGCAGCAGCAAGCAGCTTTCCGAAAGTGAAATGACGTGAAATAGTGCATTAATTTTCCTAAAACCATTGATAATGCATGTACATTATTAAAGAGAAAAAGGCATTAGCTGGAAATGACAAATTGTTTCAGGATGAAGTTTCCACTTAATTTTGCAATAAGTGAAGCCATGTCTGGCATGTTTTTTTTTAATCATGGTTGCATATGAATCTATGGATTGTAAAAGTAATATGTCTTCCTGTCTTAAAACATTGGTGGTATATCGTAGACTTCAAGGAGGTTTCCTTTTTATTTTAGGGCAGTGGCGCACATACTAAAGGGAGATCTTATGGTACTCGGCGAACGGTGTGTGCGAAGATGTTGATTGACCCGGTTCTTGAATAGAGGGAAACAGATGTTCTGGGAGTGAGTTGTACAGTGATGCAGTACGCCAGAAAAAGGAGTCCTTGTAAAGTGATATTCTAGGTATTACCAGTTGTACGAAGAATGGGTCCGTTCTCTCCGTCTGTCGTGACTGTCTGACAGGCGTTGCTGCGAGCGCAACGAGGCGGGTTAAATCCTGGGAAGATCTGCCGTGAAAATATCTGTAAAACAGGGACATCTCGGCCACATGTTTGCGCTGTTCCAGACTATCCAGATCCCGGATCAACTTCGGGTCGCCGACGAGACGCACAGCTCTCTTCTGAATGGAATCCAACAGGTTTAAGGTGTGCTTAGGTGCGGCACCCCAGATGTATGATAGGATGCTTTATTGTCAAAAAATTTTACAATTTGTAGACAAAGCTAGACCTAGAGTAGAAAACATGCAAAACATATAAAAACACAAATAGAAACATACAATGAAAAAAAAGCCTTACTATACAAAACTTTATACAATTGTGCAAATTGTACGCGGTCAAAATTTTTATAAAATATTAAATATCAAAATAGTTAACCATTTAAAAATCAAATCCTAAACACTAAACAACAAACATGAAACATTAAACCAGTGTGTAAGATGCTCAAAATTAAGTATTAATAAAAAAAGTCGTTTACTCGTATAAGGCTCTCTCCAGTAAGTATGATCTCAAAGCTCTGCGAAATGCGGGAAAATATGTTATTGACATTATTTCAAATAGCAGATAATTGTGTTTTTTTGCATTTTATAGTTTAGAGCTTTTAACTTTTAATTAACTCTGAGCGTGGGGTTGGCAGATAAAGATCATGCTTCGTATTCCTAAGTGGATAGTTGTGAGATGGCCTATCTAGAATAACAGAAACGTGCTTGCGGATTAAGCAAACGGATTCAAATATGGATAAGGAAGGAATAGTTAATATTTTCAATATTTTAAAGAAATCCTGGTAGTCAATTCTATTGTTTAGTCTCAATGCTGCATCAGAACCTCGCGATAGCCGCACTATAGGTGCAGTCATCGGGTAAATATCCAGCCCACTATACTTTTTCGCACTTTTCTCCACAACAACCTTCAAATTCTCTAGCGCAAGAGACCTACAGGCAGCCAAAGCTTCCCTGTTAGAGGCAACCCAAACAGACCTCAATCCTCCAGGTATATGTACAGATGTTGAGTCAGAGAGTGGTGGTAGGTTTCGGCCATCCAAAGTGCTTGGTACAAAATGTTAATAGCCGGTGGTCTAAGTACTTGCTGCATGCGGCGATGCCTTTAAAGGTGTTGAACATGAATTAGTGACTATTTCAGTACGCGGCAGCCAGATACTTATGTCCTTAAGCTGCTTTAGGTGACTTTTTTTCTGCATCGGATAAAGTCAGTAGTTCCAAGTTTTTCTTTAGCATAGCGTGCAAGCTGGTTTGCTCTACAAGGAGGCGGGATCTTAGACACTACCACATAATGCCAGTCTTCTTTTATAGGGGATATGTGAGGTGTGGGAGCAATGACTTTAGGAGAAGCAATGACTTTAGTAACAACCACTGTGTCTTGGTTATCTGAATGGTTGGTCTGAGTCGAAATCGATTTTTGTACTGTTGGTGGGTTACTCCTAATAATTGACTTATGTTTGGCAGCCAATGTTTCAATCGCAAGTGCTATTTGCGGCGATATGCTAAAATGTGTAAACACTTTTTTGCATATCGCTCATTTCCTTCAATAACGCTTCCTTTGACGAGTCGTAAATCTGAACTTTAACAGACTCAACATGATTGTCCATAAAAATAGATTGAATATATCCTGCTTCAATTCCTTGATCGAATGGAATAATAATTCTTGTCTATTATCAGAGAATCTGGTATGGAGGATGTGAATGTCATCTACTTTTTTTTTGTATAAAATTTTCCATTTGGAGTCATGGTTACTCAAGGTGTTGTAAATTTCAGAAATGAGTGGAAGATGGTCATTGTTCTTCTTTACACAGGTTCCCAGAGCTTCGACATTTTCCAGAGAGATCTGCGATCCTTGTAGCTGTGATAATTTATCGTGAAGATATTTTAAAGTAGGAGAGTCACAAATACTGCAGAAAAGTCTAATATTGTGATACTTTTGTTGGTATAGCACCTTTGTTGTTGCCTTATCCAGCCCAGTGCAGGTCATACAAAAATTCCGGCGACACTTCCCACTACAGCGAAGTTTGCATTTATCCTTTCCTGCGACGGTTCTCTGGCAGGAATCACACTTAAACTCAGCCATTTCAATATTAGTGTTCAATGATTTTAGATAAAAGTCAATGGCAGCTGAACAAAGTCAATTTTGTCTAAAGAGGAACCAATAACAAAACAGAAACTGTAAATTAACCAGGAACACACGCACAGCGAAAGTTAGCACGCCGTAAGGTTGAAGTTCAATAATTTTAAATAAAGGTAAAGGTCAATAGCAGCTAAACAAGGTCAATTTTAGTCAAACAGGAAAGCGTAAACTAGCACGTCAATACGATATCGGTACAAAACAGAATATTAAATCAAAACAAAAACAAACACTCAATACCGGCAGATTTTTATTTTTTTTTTTGGTAAGGTGATGGAACCGATTTGTTGGCACCCTTCCCGGCATGAAGGAAGGGCAGTGTGGGGGTCTTCCTGCACATATTCTATACAGGAAACTACCCACTAAACCACCACCGTCGACGAAGGCTCGTCCACGCGCCTTCGCTTAAGGTTACGGGTTGCCCTGTATAACCTTTGCCTCTTGTAGTTTCACATTTCACTGTCCTTTATTTAGGGCTCCTCACTGGTATAGTCCTCTTTATTCTAATCTTTGGGAAAGGGGAGGTAAGGGAAGGGGGGATTATTCCATCTTTTTTATTAATATTTCCTTGGGTCTTCTATTGTAGAGTCTTCTTCTGTTTTTCTATTCGATCGGATCGTAATTACAAAACTCCCCCAGTTCAATATTTACATGGGTTGTTTTATTTACAAAGAACTGCTACGCTTTATTTTTGATAAATTCGGTGAGGGTAGTCCACTCAAAATCTTTAAGTATGTCAATATTTCTAATATACCACGGTGCATTGACCGCTTTACGAAGGGCTTGATTTTCAAGTGATGTGAGCTTCTTCAGGTTTGAGTTGCTAACCGATCTAGCCCAAACGGATGAGCAATAGTTGATTTGTGATCTAATGATCATCTTAATTATTGTTAACTTGGATGCTAAATCCATATCACTATTTCTGCCTATAATGGGATATAGTAGGTTATAAGCTCTCTTTGCCTTAACCCTTTTTTTTATATTTTATGCCATGTATGGCATGTTTTTAATCATGGTTGGATATCAAACATATAGAAATAAGCTAAAGAAACACAGCTGAAAACCTATGTGATGTTATAAGAACATAATATAGATTTTGTTTAGTATTTTAACATTCATTTGGGAGACCAGGATAAATCTTGGACACCACATTTCGCATGTCAAACATAGGTTGAACATTTGCGATATTGGATATTTGGAAAGAGGAATTGTTTCAAGGTGGGAATCTCAATGATTTGGAGAGAACCAAAAAATCGCCACGATGATTGTTATTTTTTTCTCATAGATACTACAAGCATCAATTGGAACAACAAACACAAGTAAATGGACATATCCTGATCTGGATTAAGCGAAGAGACCTGTACTGCACTCTCAAGAAAAACAGTGATTTTGAGGCAGATTCCGCGAGTCCGCAATATTTTAATCTACAGGAACCTCTCAAAAAAGTCTTCCGAATTGCTTGCCTTCAGATTAAAAGAAAATAATCTACTTTATCCAGATACTGATATTACATTTTATTGCGAAAGAAATCAGGCCTAGTATCCTGTAAGGATATTAGGGGACTCGTAGAGAAAATTGACATGCCAGAATATACCCGAAATGAATGACGCATTTTTTTGACAGTTCAAAACTTGATTTGAAATAGGTCCTTGCACACAATGGTAACAAATTTGGTTCCATTAGCATGAAAGAGCACGGAAAATATCACTAATCTTGAAAAATTAAGTTTAGTGATTTGTCTCGTTATAAAAATGGTAAAATTTCCTCTTGGACTGCAAATTGGATATACAAAATATCCCTGCTTTTTATGTCTTTGGGATAGCAGAGCTAAATATTAGAACTCAACTAAATGGAGTTGGCCTATATCGAATATCGTGGTCCTAGGAAACTCAATTTTAATCAACGAACCTTTGTTTGCGATAGAAGAAATCATAATACCAACATTACATACCAAGTTTGGGCTTATGAAGCAATTCAAGAAATTCTTAAATTGAAAACCTATTTTCTGCGTTTAGCAGGAAAGAACCGGAAGCCGGAATATTCTGCCTGTTTTGCTCTTTTTACTGTCTGTGTTGCTGTTTTTGCTATCTATTTTGCTGTTTGTTTTGCTGTTTTGCTGTTCAAAGCAGACAACAAAAAAAGCAAAACAGACAGAAAAATAACATGAAGTTAAGTAGGGGGATAATGGTTTGAAAGCAGGGGGGACTAGGGATCTCTAGGGAATACTATGATTGGTCTAGAAGCTGTGTTTTAAACCTACATGAAAAAAATGCGTACGTTGATTTGTCTGGTTCTAAAAATGGTAAACTTCCCCCTTGGACTACAAAGTGGATATCGATAATGTCGAATATCGTGATTCTAAGAAAAACAGATTAATTCAGCGAACCTTTGATTGCGATAGAAAGGATAACAATTCCACCATTATATATCAAGTTGAGGCTTATGAAGCAATTTAAGAAAGCATAAAATTGGAATCCCATTTTCTGGGATTGGCCAAGATAACTGAAAGCTGGAATATTTGATGAACCTCAGAAAAGGCAACGAGTTTCATTCATAATGTACGGCCTCGATGAACGAGATTGAATCTAAAACTTCACGTTCATTTGTTTACTTAGTACAATTTTTTTAAGAGTCATAAGGCAAAAAAATTCATAGAATTAGTGAAAAGTATGCTTTCTACCGAATGTAACATAAGCATAAAATTTCACTGCCTGCACAACCACTTACATTAGTTTCCGGAAAATTGGTAATTTTATTGAAGAACAGGAGGAAATATTCAATCAGTAGGTATAATGCACAGGTTCTAGACCAATCCTAGTGATTCCTAGTGATCCTTAGACCCCCTACCTGTTGTCATACCATTATCCCCTTAATTAGCTTCATGTTGTTTTTCTGTCAGTTTTGATGTTTTTACTGTCCGTGTTGCTGTTTTTGCTGTCTGTTTTACTGTTCAAAGCAGACAACAAAACAGCAAATCAGACCGAAAAACAACATAAAGTTAAGGGGAGATAATGGTTTGAAAGCAGGTAGGGGACTAGGGATTACCAGGGAACAATAGGATTGCTCTAGAAGCTGTGTATTATACCTACTTGAAAAAAATGAGTATGCTGATTTGTCTCGTTCTAAAAATGAGAATTCTGATTTGCCTCGTTCTAAAAATGGTAAACTTCCCTCTTGGACCACAAAGTGGATATACAAAATATTCCTGCTTTCTAAGTCTTTGGGACAGCAGAGCTAAGGATTAGAAGTCTGCTAACTGGAGTTTACCTCTATCAAATATCGTGATTCTAGAAGGAACAGATTAATTCAGCAGATAACAAAAATAGCAAAACCGACAGAAAAACAACATGAAGTTAAATAGGGAGATAATGATTTGAAAGCGGGTAGGGGGACTAGGGATCACTAGGGAACACTAGGATTGGTCAAGAAGCTGTGTATTGGTTGCGATAGAAAAGGTCACAATTCCACCCTTATATATCAAGTTGAGCTTATGAAGCAATTTAAGAAAGCATCCCATTTTCTGGGATTGGCAGGGAAAACTGAAAGCTGGAATATTTGATGAACCTCAGAAAAGGCAACGAGTTTCATTCATAATGTACGGCCTCGATGAACGAAATTGAATCTAACACTTCACGTTCATTTGTGTAACTAGTACATTTCTTTAAGAGTCATAAGGAAAAAAAAATCATAGAATTAGTGAAAAGTATGCTTTCCACCGAATGTAACATAAGCATAAAATTTCACTGCCTGCACAACCACTTACATTAGTTTCCGAAAAATTGGTGATTTGATTGAAGAACAGGAGGAAAAATTTTACCAGTAGTTATAATGCACAGCTTCTAGACCAATCCTAGTGATTCCTAGTGATCCTTAGACACCCTACCTGTTATCATACCATTATCCCCTTACTTAGCTTCATGTTGTTTTTCTGTCAGTTTTGATGCTTTTACTGTCCGTGTTGCTGTTTTTGCTGTCTGTTTTGCTGTTCAAAGCAGACAACAAAAACAGCAAAACAGACCGAAAAACAACATTTAGTTAAGGGGAGATAATGGTTTGAAAGCAGGTAGGGTGACTAGGGATCACTAGGGAACAATAGGATTGGTCTAGAAGCTGTGTATTATACCTACTTGAAAAAAATGATTATGCTGATTTGTCTCATTCTAAAAATGAGTATGCTGATTTGTCTCGTTCTAAAAATGGTAACCTTCCCTCTTGGACTACAAAGTGGATATACAAAATATTCCTGCTTTCTAAGTCTTTGGGACAGCAGAGCTAAGGATTAGAACTCTGTTAACTGGAGTTTACCTATACCAAATGTCGTGATTCTAGAAAGAACAGCTTAATTCAGCGCACCTTTGTTTGCGATAGAAAATGTCACAATTCCTCCCTTATATATAAAGTTGAGACTAATGAAGCAATTTAAGAATGCATTAAATTGGTATCCCATTTTCTTGGATTTGCAGGGAAAACTAAAAGTTGGAATATTTGATGAACCTCAGAAAAGGCAACGAGTACAGCATTCATAATGTAGGGCCTCGATGAACGAGATTGAAACTTCACATTCATTTGTGTAACTAGTACAATTTTTTTAAGAGTCATAAGGCAAAAAAATTCATAGAATTAGTGAAAAGCATGCTTTCCATCGAATGTAACATAAGCATAAAATTTCACTGCCTGCACAACCACTTACATCATTTTCCGGATAATTGGTGATTTTATTGAAGAACAGGAGGAAATATTCCATCAGTAGTTATAATGCACAACTTCTAGACCAATCCTAGTGATTCCTAGTGATCCTTAGACCCCCTACCTGTTGTCATACCATTCTCCCCTTAATTAGCTTCATGTTGTTTTTCTGTCAGTTTTGATGTTTTTACTGTCCGTGTTGCTGTTTTTGCTGTCTGTTTTGCTGTGTTGCTGTTCAAAGCAGATAACAAAAATAGCAAAACAGATAGAAAAACAACATGAAGTGAAATAGGGGGATAATGATTTGAAAGCAGGTAGGGGGACTAGGGATCACTAGGGAACACTAGGATTGGTCAAGAAGCTGTGTATTATGCCTACTACAAATAACAAAACGGCAAACAGGTATGGGGACTAGAGATCATTAGGATTGGTCTAGAACATACCCTTACTACCTACCTCCATCAGGACAATGAAACTATGGGAGCTCGATATCTAGGAAGATGGGGCCTACTACTGAGATTTCCAACTAGACCGTACTAGTAAACTCCATATTACAAAATCATATAATAGAAAACTGGTAAGTGAGGATTGCATTTTCGTTTTCTTTGTAAGATAAATTCCTTACCTGGATTTTTTTAACCGACAGTAGTAATAGATGTAACATAAGTAAAACAGTAATATTTTGGGTTAATTTGGGCTATTTTAATTCAGTTTGGGTTAATTTGGATGGTGTCCAATTAAACAAGACAACAAAGAAAATTATCAGCAATGTTCTTAGGATATTTTTGGTTTGTGTTGTGTTAGTTTTAGTTGGAAGTATAAAAAAGCGCGGCAATTTATTTCATCCGACTTTGTCCGCTATTTTTTTCATATCGCAGCTAAATTTCAATGATTTAAGTTTAAGCTTGTGGTAACTTCAGGTGAACTGCAGGTAGAAATTATTTTTTTATTAATTGCTATTTGATTTATTAAGTAAACGTACATTTCAGATTTATAAATTTAATTTCAAAAAGTAGTATTTTGTGGCTACATCACTGATCATAACACTATCTATCCATTTATGTTAACTAATGGCAAGGAAGGCTTGATATCTGTTTGAATAACAATTACCTTGAAAATTAAGTAAATTCCTAGAACAAACCAATCATTCTTTGCTAAAAGCTGAGAGTAGCTTAACACTGAAGTGCTGATTCATATAATGTGATCTAGATGTCATATTCAAGTATCGCATCAGCACCTCAACTATATGTAAAGCCTTATTTGGAATATTCCGTGATAAGTGAGCCGTGGTACGCGCTGGATGCCACTGTTTCAAGGAATTATCTTCTCATTTATTTCCACAGTGGGTCCTAAAATAATTAAACTGTGGTTGGTGCTATAAACAAGATTTATACGCAAAATAATACTAGTTAGCTTACACCAAAGCTAAAAGAGATAAAAATCATTTCTCCGTCATTAAAAATCCGGAAATTACATTCTTCCGGTCGCTAGACTCCTGGGTCCTTCTCTATTATTCACAATTCCCTTCAAATATTTAGTTTGCGGCTCCGCACCGGGGCGAGAGTGTTGCTTTCTTTTGTTCTGAAGGCGGACTCGTATATCGTCCATATTCAATTTTCATAGCTCCCTATTGCTATTTTTAGATTTACTATTAAATGGAAATGATATAATATTTCTTAACCAAATAGCTCTTATATATTCTATCTGATTTGGCTCTTAAACCTGTAATAACCATTGTTAAGTTATGATATCGAGGAATAACAGTAGCTTCTGCCACAGCTTTTAGAGCATGTCTTGGCCAATTTTTTTTATTAATGTAGGGGATATTTTATTGATGATGATATGATTTACATGTTTTTCAAGTTTATTGCTTCCAAAAATACATTAAAATTCCTATCTGACTATAGAACGAGGACGTGAGTGAAACGGAGTAAGTTTTATATAGTTTTTAGGATTACCATACTAACTGCAAACATATCAACTGTTGCCAATTGCATAATAATTAATCGGTCTATCTTTTTAATATATAATTTAAATCATTATATTCTGGATCGACTTACATGAAAAAAAAAATGTTTTTGATCATGGAAGATATAAAAGACACATTTTTTTTATTATGAGTTAATAACAACGTAAGCAATGCTTGTATAATATATAATTCTTGATCTAAAATGCAAGTTTTGATAATCTCCTTCAGACTTCGGAATCCTTCTATGTTATAAGGTGCAATAAGATTTTTCTATTACGTTTTATCCAAGTTATACAGTGAATGGTCAAAAACTGAGAATACTATCCACCTAATCTAATACACGTTTATCGGCTTTATTTAACACATCCCGACTTCA
Organism: Pissodes strobi; assembly: GCA_016904865.1. Lineage (NCBI taxonomy): Eukaryota > Metazoa > Arthropoda > Insecta > Coleoptera > Curculionidae > Pissodes > Pissodes strobi. The sequence continues at coordinate 18,828 of MU184387.1, read as the reverse complement.
TTGCTGATTTTAACAATATTATAAAGTGATCTTGAGCTTATTTTCTATCTCAATATTTCCATTATATTACCATATTCACTACTTCAAACATAATCACTTGACGTTCAAAATAATATCAGATCTGCTTATATCAGTTGGTATAACGATTTGTTTCATAATCCAATTCACTCAGTAAAAATTCAATTATTTCATGCCTTTCAAAACTATTTTTCCCATCTATTTCTCTTTAATAATCTTAACAGTTTACGTGAAATATTCACTTTAACTTAGTGCTTATACGCTGGGGCGCCAGGTTTATTTTCCTTTTTTTATCGAGTAAGCTCGAATTTTGCCGCTCGTACATGTAAAATTTATACGGAATTGCTCCATGTGGTCCTGTTTAAATTCTTTTTCAGTAAACTGGAGAGGTATTTTATTGGCTGTAGCACACGTGTATACAATTGGCACATAATTTAAGGAAATATCATTGTCCATTTCCCGGAAGCAATTTTAAAATTCATGACAAATTAGTCGCTGCAAAAAATCTTGGATAATATCTGTTCTAATCAATGAACACTGAAAATGGCATATGTATAATATATTTGGTCAAGTAGTTTTAAAAATTATAAAATAAATGATAAATGATTCTCTAATACGTCCAAAACTTATGGTGTACATCCCGTTCTGGAAAACCTTCAAAAACATCCACTTTAAACTGCAAGAAGTCTTACAGCCCTAATAATAAAGCATCTGTCCATATGATCCACTTCAACATAACTGATAAACCATCTGTTTGAATTTTATTTGGAGATGGCAGATGATTAATCGTATATACCAAATGCCTTTCTAAAGAAATCAACTTTCTAAAGAATATGTGCCTGGTTGGTTGGTTAATTGCATACACGAACATGTCACAAAGCGGTATTTTAGGACCTATTATCCTTCTAATTATTTGCAAAAATGAGGCAGAAAGTGGCGTTTAATTTTGGAATAACAATGAATACAAAAAACCATATGCATAAACAAAGTGAGTAAACTATCCTAAATTTGAGATACTATTCACTTCTAAATCGGCTTTTTAATGAGCTAAATTTCTTGGTTTGCGCAATCTCTGAAGAAAATTACGATAAATGAAACGGTGAGTCGTATCTCGACTAATTGTGAAATTGAGAAATTAAAACGGTGATCATAAAAGCAGGGGTAGTACTAACGAACAATAATGAGGAAACCCGGTTCACCTGGTTTCCGTTATCAACGAAATTGTGTCAAGGCAAATGGTGAGAGTGAAAAAAAATATATATATTCAGGTAAGAAAATCGGGCCAAGCTCTTCTCGCCGTTTCGGTTTTGTTTATGCGAAAAATATCATTCTCATTAATATTTCCAAATCTGGTAGTGATCAGAATCAGCATTGGAAGATCTGAATGGACTTACGTAGAGTAATAGCTATGACCACTTTTATAGACGTAGAACGGGCAATGCAACAACTGACCCTGTATTACTGTGATGGAAAGGAACAATTATGTATTTTCTTGCTGGGAGCATCATTAAGGCTTAAATAGGTGACGGATGCCCATAGAGGGTTATATTTTATTGTGGAAAAATTTACAAGACAACATTTTACCGACACTGTCCAGGAAACGCTTTAGTTGTTTAGGGTATGCTAGCTCACTAACTGTTAGAGGAGAGGTTAGAATGCACATTGGCGATTATTAAGAGATTGCTTTCCCAGAATTTCGGATCTTATGTACATATCCAGTCTTCCTAATAGGTCCATCCTGATTGACCTACATAACATTGGGGTTTAATAAACTAATCTGTCAACCATATAGGAACCTTACCTTTAGCATAAAGTTGATATGCATATGCATTCAAGGCCGATATTGAATTTTTTTAAGTACAGAAGCAGCTCATTCAAACACTATGTCCATCGATATACTGTACGTTTTTTATTTTTCAGTTTCATTTCAAAGACGCTTTATTTTACGTTTTGATTTATATAGTACCTATTCAAATTCAGACCGAAAGGAGAAAATGACTTCCAGAGTTTTTCACTTCTTATGCTAGATTTTTATTGTTAGTTGAAAGCGTCATAATTTTTATTCAATATTAATCCAGTTTTTATATCAGAAACCCATCGACAGCGGTTTTACATTAAATAAACGAAAATGCTCAAAATCAAAATGAAGTTAAATTGGAACTCAACCGAAAGCTGTATGTATTTTACCTTAACAAAACCTAGTTTGTGCTGTAAAGGACGCGTGATTTCCAGGAACTGCTGAAAACTTTGCTGATGTAACTTTTGTGTACTTGGCATTGCCATTTACCCTTGTCAATATTAGGACCAGCAAATTAACGCCCTACTCGCAGTAGTTAGAGGGATCAGAAGGCAATATTGTATAATGTTTCGTATTCAGCAAATCAAATACACGTAATTTTATGGTTAAACTAAAGTGCTTGAATGTAATTTTACTTTGCTCTTGTCTACATATTTCCCTTTATTCCACTATTTTTTATTATACCTCTTTATATGAAGAAAATCTATAATAACTTTTCACAGATTCACCGAGTACATAAGAACCACGTACATATTTTAGTTTAAATATATTTCCATTAATTTCGTAATACGGTATAAATAATTGAAAATAAAAGCTAGTTATATGCTCAAGCTGGTTGAAATGTAATTTCAAACACACGATTTTGATCCCAATTGCTTTCCACTCCTGGATGCCAGCATTTTGAATACAGGACATTTATATCTACATTTTTCCTTTGTCATTATCTTTTCATGGTGATTGATTTGTTACCATTTTACGTTCATCTCGGTCCAGTCCGTCTCGGTTTTAAAATATACCAAGTACCTGTCTAAAGAAATCAACTTTCTAGCTCATTCAAACATGTCAATCGATATACTGTACGTGTTTTATTTTTCAGTTTCATTTCAAAGACGCTTTATTTTTACGTCTTGATTTATATAGTACCTATTTAAGTATAGGCCGCAAATTAACGCCCTACTCGCAGTAGTTAGAGGGATCAAAAGGCAACACTGTATAATGTTTCGTATTCAGCAAATCAAATAACGTAATTATATGGTTGCTTGTGTAATTTTACTTTGCTCCTGTCTACATATTTCCCTTTATTCCACTATTTTCTATTATACCTCTTTATATGAAGAAAATCGATAATAACTTTTCACAGATTCACTGAGTACACAAGAACCAAGTACATATTTTAATTTAAATACATTCCCATTAATTTCGTAATACGGTATAAATAATTGGAAATAAAGGCTAGTTATATGCTTAAGCTGGTTGAAATGTAATTTCAAACACACGATTTTGATCCACTCCTGGATGCCAGCATTTTGAATACAGGACATTTATTTCTACATTTTTCCTCTGTCATCATCTTTTCTTGGTGATTTAGTCGACGTAAATTAGATTTTTCAAGAGTAATAATTTATAAAAATTTTAAAATTTGGATACGAACTCCTTAGAGACAAGTGAATATAGATCAAAAGAGTTCCCACCTCACAGGAGGGTGCTTCATCCCCTTTAGCTTAAGAAACCACCCTCTAATGTTACCTCCTGTTAGTTTTTTTAATTTATCTCGAAAACTGTTACTCTGGTGATAAAGATGGATAGAACTTAAATTATTCGCTATAAAATTGTACATCGTTTATGTCCTATACAATTTTTCCCTATGTCGAGCCGTAACTTCACAAATATGAGTTCAATACTGAAGTCGCGGAAAAACAGATAAAACGATATTTTATATTCTAGCCCGTTTCCACACCACCGCTGAGGTAGAGCCCCCGGCACGTTTTTTTAAGTGGTTTCCCCCTGAGGCGTAATCCATCAAAAACTAACCGCTGTTTATTCCATGATTGGAATATCTTCAGGTAATTCTTCCTCTACCACTGAATTAAGACATCCTTCTCCATGACAATTGGAGCACATCGTTGAACACTTTAATCCAACCGGAGCAGAACCGCATCGTTTTCCGCAACCCTTTTTTCAACTGCAATATATTAAGTTAAGAATATAAGTAGGAGCTGGTATCTCAGTTGTAGGAATTGGCACCAAAATTTGCTTGATTGTTTTCCAACCCCATTCATTAGGCTTCAAAATATTTCCACGCCAGGAATGAATTTGCTGGAAAACGCGATACGAATGTTGTTCTAAAGCAGCAGATGTAGGTGGTAATTTAAATAATAGCACTGCATAATTAGATTGACCAACAAATTTATTAAATGAAATGAATCTAAATTGGTTTAACGATGTAGCAGTACGAGGTGTCTTGTATAAACCTATTGTGATTTTTTCTCCATCTCGTACAATGTCAGGCTTCATCGATGATGGATTATTACATATATTCAAAGCATCGTCCAAGTCCCTTCTAGTATTTATCAAGTTTACATTTGTACTTTTCCTTTACCAAAAAATGTCGACGTCGTATCACATCCACTGAATGCTTGAGCAAATAATATATTATTTTTACAGTTATGAAGGACTTCCGAGTTCTGAATATCGAGTGAACTATATGCCCTTTCCTTGATGCTTCCTTGAACATCTCTTAGATATCGAATGTCTTTATCAAAAGGACAAAGAGCAATTATGAGTATGAGAAGGTCAACATCCTGTCCCACGACGACTACTGTGGGACTATTATAAGCTTCATTAGTAGCAGTTTGGATAATTAGAGTACCTGCATCATATGTTAGCAACCATGTGAGGTACTGATGCTGCTCCGTAAACTATAGACCACAAATCGGACAGTCCGCTGTTGTTCATAGCATAACCGATGGTGCCTAAATATGACATTAATAAATGAAAACCGCCCAATCTAACAATAACGTTTGACAATTCTCCAGAATTCACAGAGGCAATAATGTCCCTATCTTTAATATAAAGTGGCTGATCGAACGTCACAACACAAGAAGTTTGATCCAACTTTTTGATCTCATCTGCGGCATATTTTAAAACACTGAATATTGTGTTATAATTTGAAGGTGGTTCATTAAGAAAGGGCAATGCAATGATTTTAGATTTAGTATAAGGTAATCTGTGTGTCACCGCATCCATGAAGCCTCCTTGCCACGATGGAAAAGAAGGTACCTGCAAGAATTTACCAAATATCCAAATCATGACTTGAAGGTCCCGAAACTTGTTTAAATATATCATCAAAGTACACCTTCTGTAGGGGAATATCTTGAATACCCGTCCTCTGTCGCTCAAAATGTTGGATTTGTACTTGTCTACTATTAGCAATCTCAGTCGCAGATGGGGTTGATAATTTGACAATCTTATTATCACTTACCGCCTTATATGGTGTAATACACTGTATTCCACCCATCGCATGGAACGTTCCCTTCCCAGTCATAGTGTTGATGTTTACATCAGCATTATCAATTATAAATTGTGAAAAGGAATGTTTGTCAATATCGGGGTTCCAGGAGATTACAGCAGATTTTTCAAACTGTGACACGTCACTATGATTAGAATAGAGACCCAAATTGGACACAGCATGAACAATATTTCTGGAATCAACTTTTCGAAACAAGTACACTGCCAGACCAAGCAGTATTGGAGACACAAAGGAGCGAGGTCTTGTTGCCATTATAATTGAATGCGCAATTGCGGTACATTTGGTTTTCTTATTTTTAACAATAATTATGCTTAAAAAGGTTCTTAGTGTTTCTGGAACCAGTTCATCTGCCCCTTATGTGAAGTTTGTTAAGTCGTGATATTCAGTTGTATCATATGCGGTGCTCCGAATATCTTCACGAATTATGGTCTCTGCAGCTTTAACAATTCGTGGCACGACTTAAATGGAGCTGGGTAGGACATGTCGCAAGACAGAGCAGTGACAGATGGACAAACACTGGCGGCCAAGAGAAACTAAAAGAAGCAGAGGTCGACCACAGAGAAGATGGCTAGACGATGTTAGGTCAGCCGTTGGCCGAGACTGGTACCACAAAGCCCAAGATCGTCAAACTTGGAATATTATGGAGAGGCCTATATCCAGGAGTGGATGAGAGAAGGCTGATGGAGAAGAGAAGAAGAAGAAGACCTTCTTCCTACTCATTTTCCGCTTTCTCTATATACCAACTATTGATGAACTTTATACCCGAACTACGAAAACATACAACTGTTGGCCTATTTTGCATGGCGGCAAACACAACACCATGGCAGAGAATCGAACAACGTGATTAAGATTTTGTACCTATTTAGCCAATGATAACCATGTAATTTTATGGAAGTTGTCTTCACTTTTCTAGCATTAACCAACTTCAAACATAATTTCTGAGATTAGGGGTCTATGTAGGTAAAAAAAGTATAGAACATAAATGATGCAGAATTTTATAAAGAGTTATTTAAGTTCTATTAATTTTTCTCGTCAGGGTCACAGTATTCGAGAAAAATTTTAAAAACTAGCAGTAGGTAAAATTAGGGGTGGTTTTTGAAGCAAGAGGGGATGAAGCACCCTCCTGAGGGGTGGGAACTCTTTTGATCTATAATTGGAGGATCTCTATTAAGACTCTGTACCCAAATTTTCAAAACTTTATAAATTATTTCTCTTAGATGGCATTGTTATTGCTAATTTACGTCGACTAATTGTTTGGTACCATTTTACGTTCATCTCGGTCCGGTTCGGCTCGGTTTTGAAATACAAAAGTTTGGCTAGTTCAAAATGGTACCACATCAGCTGATTTAAGAAAGCACTGATAATATGGTCATATGGAAATACTATCTTCTGGAGGACCGGACAATCCATTTTGCATTTGCATTGTTGATCGCCTTTTTGAACAAACTATATTTTTGCTCCAACAGCTGAAAAATTGCCTAAGCCTGTTTAAATATGCCCCGATAACATCAGTAAATGTTGAGGGAGGTTTTTTGATTTTTATTTTTATGTTTACTATCTAGAAGCCATAATGTTCTTTATGGAACCTTTGAAAATAACTTGTTATCAACTGCTCTCAGACACATTTTTCATTTATTTTCCAATTTTTTCCGGCCATCAGTTTTAATGTAACCAGATCCTCCACGAAATGTTTATTTGTCAATATGTATGAATTTAAATGAAAACATTTTAAAAGAAACCCAGTTTTCTTTTTCGCTAAGTCAAATTTTCTGTAAACGTTTGACATATTATTTTAAATATGTATATATTGGTATATATTGATACGAATGATCTAAGAACAAAGGACTTTCCAGCTAAAATCTTGTAACTACATTTTTCACACTGGCTATAATAGACGTCACTTGGCAAGATTTATGATGATGCGTGAGTTGCTCTTTAGTACTAAAGCTACCGAAAATAAATGTATAAAGAATATGGTGTATTATTAATAAATAGAGATTGATTTTCCCTTAGAATGACTTTACAATATTTTGGAACGCATTTGTGGAATTACCGGATATCGGTTCGACTTATTGACTTATGTCCATCAATAATTCTAATCTGATGACTTAGAAATAAAGTAATGATAAACAGTTGGCGACCTGTTAGCTATAAGTTACTGCAGCTGAAATAGAAATGCATTGCTCCGACCCTTGAAAAAATTATTAAGAAACATTTAGAATTATATCCAGTTATATTAGTAAAACCATTAAAAATGTAGCAAAAAAATATAAAGAAAACATAATTATTTTTAAAGCTGATAAAAGTAATGGAGTCATAGTTATCAATTAGTGCACTTCTTGAATCTTAGAAAATAAATTAGGGCAATTAATACAATTCAATTATTAAAGGTCTTAGTCATTATATTGCAAGGCATAGCTCAACATATCCGAGATATAAAAATCAGTTTACTGTTGTGTGTGAAATAAGCTAATCTCTTGCTAAACATCTACTGGGCACCCTTTATTAATTTTGAATAGCACATTCTCTTGCATAGGAAATCCACAGCTTGTTTAAGAGAAGGTCAAATCAAAATCAAATATATTACATGTTAAAATGAACAAGCATTTACAAATAGTCAAAAGGTAGAATAGTATACGGTACAAATACAGACTACACCTATTTAATGTACACATATTCTAATAAAATTTATAGGACACCTGATCTTTACTTAAAACAGCTTAACATTAAATTTAAGAATTTAAGAAAATTAAAAATTTAGGACCCTACAGACAAGAAACTCCTTTACACTATAAAACGCTTCTTTTATTAAATAGCTTTTTACATTCTGTTTAAATACTTTTTGGGGGAGTTCTCTGATTGGCACTGGTAATTTATGGAAGAGCCTGACACCGAGATGACCTGGCCTACACTGACACCTTTCCAGTCGACAGTGGGCTGGCACCAAGTCGACCCGTCCCCTAGTACTATAGGTATGTAGGTCTTCATGTCTTTCATACTTATTTATGTTGTTTTTTACATATATAAGATGTTCCAATATGTAAGGAGAAGGAAAAGTCAATATACCCCACTCCGTAAATGCAGCCCTGCAATCCTCCCTGTAGCCCAGCTCAGACATGAACCTCAGAGCTCTTCTCTAAAGACTAAAAATTCGGAGAGGGTGTGATTAGCCACCCCATGCCAAAATTCCATATGTCATGCGACTGTGAAAAACTGCAAAATATGCTGTTTTTAGGGTGCCATGTGAGACACACCCTACCAGATTTCTCAAGACCAAAACAGCAGAGCGAAGCCCGTCACACACCCTCATAACCTGGGGCTCCCAGAGCAGCTTCGCGTCCAAATCCACCCCCAGAAACCCCACAGAATCAAGTCGATTACCACTGACCTCCCTTAAGGAGTACACCATACTTTGGGTCTTATCCGGATTCAGCATTAGGCGGCCTGACAGAAACCACTCCTCCACAGCCTCTCGAGCCTCGTTAAGCCTTTCCCTGACACACTGCTCACTCTTACCACTCACCCCAACAGTTGTGTCATCCGCAAAAAGCACAAATTTGGCACATTCAAAGCTGAATGGTAGATCATTTATAAAGATCAAAGATAGGATTGGGCCTAGTATTGATCCCTGTGGTACGCCAATATCTAAAAGTGCTTCCCCGGACAACACACCATCAATCTGCACTGCCTGGCAACGATCAGCAAGATACGACCGCACAAGTTTTAAGCTATCCTCATTAAAGTTATAAAGTTTTAATTTTTCGAGCAAAAGAGAGTGTGTTACGCAGTCAAAAGCCCTGCTGAGGTCACAGAACAGTGCATCGAAATACTCCAAACCCTCAAATAAGTCCATGATCCCATCCAAGAGATTAAGAATCCCCAAGACCGTGCTTTTCTTCACTCTGAAACCAAATTGATGTTCGCTGAATAGCCCCTGCGTTTCAAAATGTTCAACAATCTGGCCAGTCATGATTTTTTCATATATTTTTGATATGATAGGGAGTAATGATATTGGCCTATAATTTGTGACAAGGTTTTTGTCTCCCTTTTAGAACACAGGAGTGATCAGAGCTCTCTTCAGGACCCTTGGAAAGACACTTACGGACACACTAGTTAAACAGCTTTGTAAGAGGAATATAGATTAGATTTATCACGGATTTAATAAGCTGTACACTTAGACCATAGATATCACCAGGATTTTTATTTTTTATGCCTGAAATTGTATCTCTCACTTTTACGTAGGATGATTCCTGAAATTCAAATTTTTTTGGTACCGGATTAAGATTTTTTGAATATTCAAGTGGAGCAGTGGCAGCATGAGGCATGCCATCAATTAAGTCATGAGCTATTCCTGCAAAAAATGTATTACATTGTTGCGAAGTTATACTACATTTAGTGCTCTTTTTTTCCCTTGAGATTCCCCTTTTAAAGCTTATTGTCTGCCACATACTTTTACAAGGGTTACTTGAACTATTTATTACTCTATCATTAGCTTCTTTTTTTGCCCTAAGGATTGCAGGTAAGCATCCCCAAGAAGATCTACTAAAATTTGAAACTTCATCTCAATATCAATCTCTCCGTTATCAATGAAATCCCATGAAAAACCCTCTACAGCACTATAGAATTTATTTAAACCATTCTTGGTTATTGGTCGGAATACTTATTTTAATTTTTGGTTTAAGAGTGAACTCTATTTTTTGACCCAAGTGATCAGAGAGATGAGGGTATATAGTCTTTGCTCGAAAAGATTCTCCTACACAATTTTGAAAATTTAGGTAAGATAAACACACTGATGCGTTTTGTTTTGTTGTCTTTTCGCAAATATACCATTTGGTAAAACGTTAACATACACAATTGAATATAAACAAAGTAATTCACAATACAATAATTATTGTGACTACTAGCAACCAAATTTTTATATGTTTAAAATTTTCCATGTTGGTAAATCATATTTTTACATGAAAATTTTAAATGTCTTTTATTCAAAATATAACCCTTCAATTCCAAGGATGACAGTTTTAAAAATATCATTGTCACGAAAAATTTTGAATTACTGTTCTAAATGGTGGGTACAAAAAAGCAACAGTATAAAATTAACTATAAAAAGATAAACAGACAAACCAATTAAAAAAAATGTATGTAAATCTAAAACAAAAATCTTCAGAAAACTATACAAACAAATAATCAAATCAACCAATAATATGGTTTAGAAGAGGTTGAAAAGGGTCTGTATATCGGATTCTAAAACATCTGCATATTGAAAAAGACTTATTACAAAACTTTTTCATTAAATAGGTCATAAATTTCACACACATTCGTACTATTTTAAACCTGTAAACACGTCGATAAAGACAACAAAATCACATAGTTCAAGTCGGGTGAGATGGCCAAAATTTAATTAAAGCGTTGTTCGATTACGCTGTCTGTTCTTTCCAGCGATAAACATGTGTGAACACAGCCAGCGTATATTTTCTTCAACAAGTTGATGCTAAATCGCTCAGAGGATAATATTAATGCCATATCGTTATAAAGTTCCATACTAGGTGCTACCGAATACCGTGACATACAGGTAATATACAGAATAAATATATTTAAGCATAGAGAGGAAGATTATTGAGAGAGATGAAAAGAAGGTAAATAGGGAAGAGGTGCTCTCATAAACACACTACTGGCATTGTCGTGCAGCTTTTACTTATCACAGAAATTGAATTGATATATTGTTAAGTTTGAAACTTTGGTTTTTATAATTTTCATTAAAAACCCTAAAATTTCCTTTGAAGTGTTATCACTATTATTACTGCTCTTCTGGATTCGATGTGCTACACGGAAAGTGTAAATGTAGCTGTTAGGAAAACACCCCAACATGTGTATCGTTTTAACAGTATACTTGATAACACCCTGTATGTTCGTAGTATGATTGAGCCATAATTAAAACCGAAATAGATTTATTTCACTGCATGTAAACAGCAATTTGGGCATTTAAAGCATCGTATTTCAGTTACTCATCAGTTCGAACCTGAATGGTCGATTCCATTATATAAAACAATCGCTGGAAAGCTAGCTAGTTGTCACTCTCCGTCAAGGAAAACGTTTTTAAATGTTTAAATGTAATATATCTTTGTCCCTGTCAATGTTGTGTAAACAACAATATGTCAAATAAAGAAAGAATATTTTCCTTGCCTCTCAAATGCATTCCACGTCCGCGCAATTTCCCGCTCTGTTTTCCCTGTCCGCGCCTGTATGAGAAATTAGATTTTAGTGCCTTACAAACACTCAGTTGCCGCCCTGCTAGAGTTTGGCGCCAAAAACATTAGCCTCTGTCGCTGCAATGTTTGACGCCAAGATATTTAGTTAGTTATTTAAAATTTAAGTTTAGTCGAAGTCGAAGAAGTGCAATACAATCGTTCACATCTAACAGATCTACCAAGTCGTAGCTCTGGTTGGAGCCAGGATATTGGGCCATTTCCTCATTTGTTTGCACAAATATTTAGAAAATATCTCGTGTAGGAATTCTGATCCCCTTTTCCGAACTTGGATTTAAGTACTCTTTTAGGCGTTTTATACGCATCTTTCCAAGACAGAATCGCGGTAGCGTCTCTCCTGTTGACGAAGATTGAAGAAGGTAAAATGGCGGTTGGAGTATTATAGTTAGACAAATCTGTTCATGCACTCCAGATTCGAATCACATGTTCGAAGTCTTATACATCCCTGGAGGAGATAAGTTGATAGAATTGCAGAAAAAGCAAATTAACAAAATATTTAGTGTAAAAGGAGAAGCAGTTAGTTTAAATACAAGAGAGTTCGATTAAATTCAGGAAAGAAAGAAGTTTATGTTAAATTCAAATAATCAGTTGTGTGTTAGATATTGCCTATTTATTAATAGTTTAATGTGATATTTATTAATTAGTTTAATGTGTGAAAGGATGAATGCGTGTAAGTAGTTAGAAATTAATTTTATGTATTGATCATATTTAATGCATATTAAATCCTGCATTATTAAAATACATAATACCTAAAATACATGTTTCAATTCGCACCCTTAGAATACAATCTCACCTACATATGGTAATAGAGTTCGCTAATTAAAGTGGTCCATTATAAAGTTAATTACCATCCCCTCCTTTGTGGTCATAAATGATTTTAAAATTAATTGCTTATACCGTCAGTAGCAATATAATATGTGGTTCAATTATTTGGCAACTAAAATAAGCAACTTTCGGAATTTCGGAGATTTTTTATCATTTGTCAGAAATATTTAATAACATTCTAATGTATGTCACTCCACGGTAGTACCTACTAACTCTAGTGCGTGTCAAAAAAGAGTAATGTAGCAAATAACCAAATTTGTAACCTATTACAGAAGTATATAAGCATAGAGATGAGGATTATTGAGAGAGATGAAAAGAAGTTAAATTGGTTGGCATTGATTGGTTGAAAATTCGCCCAGCTTTCACTTATCACAGGAATTGAATTGATATCTTGGTAAGTTTGAACTTTGATTTTTAAAATGACCGCAAGGTTGTTGTATTCCAATCGCTCAAACTCATACTACCGAAGACCCGAGAACACTTACACAAAAAACGAACATCAACATACAAACTCTCAAATAATGAACTGTGAAGTAACATATGAAGAGAATGTCCAATCAATCGGTGCACAGTGAAAGGTATATCTGCTCCAGATGTGACACCTGGAAAGCTTTTAGAGCAGATTAACTCTACACCAAAAGTCTATAAATTTATCCCGAACATATTGCGATTGTGAATATTAGAGTTGCAAAGAAAACCAAATAAATGAAATACATCACCATAAACATCATTCCAGGAAAAAAAATATTCGAAAAAGAAAAGGTTGAGCTTTATCTAAACCTGATGACAACGAGGGTCTAGAAGTCTAATATATGGAAGAAAATATTATCCTTTCAGTTATAGATGAAACCGAATGTATGGGATATAGAGAGAAAAAAAGAAGATTGGCTGAAATATTTCAAATGTGGTTTCTGAAAATTGCTTTCCTTCTATAAACACCTGCTCTGGTTGTGGTGAAACTGCGTTAAAAAAAACAAACTTAGCAGACGTTAAGCAATAATTTATTTTGATTTACCAATTTTGTTATTTTCCCTCCTTATCGCGTTAGCCAATTGATTCAACTGATTTTTTTATGGCAATGGCACACACACTAAAGGGAGATCAAATGGGAAGAAGATGTTGATAGACATGGTTCCTGAATAGCTGTATGTTGTAGTTTGGGGGAAACAGATGTCTTGGGACTGAGTTCCACAGCGACGCAGTGCGCTAGAGAAAGGAGTTCTTGTAAAGCGATGTTTTTAGGAGTTTCCAGTTGTACAACGAAGGTGTGCTTCGGTGTGGCGCCCCAGATGTGTGAGCAATATTCTAAGCATTGTCTTATTTGCGCTTTGTAGAGCAATAGCAGCTGCTGCGGTGTATACAGTTTTTTGTTGCGAAATAGCATACCAAGGTCTTGGTCGTGCCAGGACATATTGTTGCTGACCGAGACACCCAGAAATCCGTGGCCGGATGGGTTTTTGCTGCTTTGAACTGGACCAAATTTATGTCGCCCCATGTTCGAACCCCTTCCAGATCTTTATTGATTGCTGTAATTTGCTCCTGTCTGCGATAATATCTCTCAGTCGCTGGTAGAGGTTTTTTCGATCTAAATTGGGAGACAAGAGTACTGCCATCTGCATATCAGTAAACAGTATTATTGGTTTCCGTCAGTAGGTCATTAATATGGATCAGAGACAGGGTTGGTGAAAGTATTGCACCCTGAGGCACGCCCGCGTTAATGGTGAATGTGTCTGAGATGTGTCCATCAGCTGCAACGTGCAGAGATCGGTTCTTAAGGAATCTGGCAAGCCAGCTGCAGAGAGAGGCCTGGCAGTCCGAAGAACGGCAGTTTTTTGAGCAAGATGGTCAAATACAACTTATTTTTGTAAAAGTTGCAACGTCAAAGCCTGTCCCAAGCCAGGTTGGAAAAGAGTGAAAGGGAGGAGTAACAACTTCTAGGGTACAGACGAAGACCACAATGGCAGTGAAGGCGGAGAAGACGGACTTCGGTACGGCGGATCTGGCGGAAGTGGCAACCATGCTTTTAGGATAAATAAGAGCGAAATTGCTGCCTTGCAATGAGGTGCGGAAACGCAAAAGGCTAGAGGAAGACAACCTTAATGACAAATTACGCGGCCCTCCTGGATGGGGGTTGAGGCATCGGGCCAACCCCTCGGTACTCAGAAAAACAAAAGAGGTAAAAAACTCCAGAAACAAGCCTCGGAATGGACGGAAATGAAGACGACCCAAGCTTAGGAAACGAACTATGGATATCGGAACTTGGAACGTACAAGGCATATCTCGAAAAGTGAGTGAAGTCACCTCTGAACTAAAAAATCACAATATCGGCGTAGCAGTTCTAACTTAAATAAAAAAAAAATAAAAAGGACAAGGTTCAGAAAACCTGGGACAATATGACCTTTTCTACAGCGGAATAGCAAGGGATAAAAGAGCACAGCAAGGGGTGGCCATTCTGATCCGCAAAAGCCTCAGGAACAATATCACGTCATGGGAACCTATTACGAACGAATAATAAAGATGAATCTAATTCTACAAGATCGTAAAATTACGATAATAGGGGCATACGCCGTCAATGATGATGCTCCAATGCAGAAAAAAGAGGAATTTTATGAGAACCTCTCTTCTGAAATAACAAAAATGGGAAACTCAAGGGAAATATTACTCCTTGGAGATTTTGACGGCAGGGCAGGGAAAAAAAGGAAAGGAAACGTTGTTGGTCAATTTGGAGGAGACACAACAAACAATAATGGCAACAGATTGATATCAATAGCAGAACAACATGAACTGAAATTATTGAATGGCTTCTTCCAGCACCCATGGATCCATCCACAAGTATACATGGACACAAAACACGACAGGTCTGAAATCGATTATATCCTGATACGCCAAAAAACCAACTTAAAGGTGCAAGATGTGAGAGTACACAGAGGGCCTACGTGCGGTAGTGACCATTATTGGCTCGGATCTAAAATGTTATTCCCGTGGAGATCAGACGAAGCCGAAAAAAGTCCAGAAATCCAAAAATCAGAAGTAATAACCACGACTAGATATAATCTGTCAAGTTTAAACTATGAGTACGTTAGAGTCTTGTACCAAAAAGATTAGACGAAAAACTAGATCAGGAAAGTTTTAATGGTAACGAGCAACATTACCAACATATAAAGGATTGCATTCATGCAGCTGCAAAGGAGGCGCTGGGTCTGTATGAGCCAGAGAAACGGAAAAACCATATTGGTGGGACCAAGAGATCGAGTCACAAATAATAGAAGTTAAAAGAAAGGCTTAAAATAAATTCCGTAACTCTCAAACAAACCAAGATAAGACACTTTATAAGAACGCCCAAGCAAAGTTCCGAAGAATCATCTGCCAAAGGAAAAGCGACGCATGGTAAAGAAATTGTTTGAGAATCAATACCTACTTGGGAGGCCCTAGAAGCACTGAGAGTTAGAGACTACTGACGTCGCTAAGACAGGATAACAAAAGGGACATAATATCAACGATAACCCTAGAAAAATGTGATGATTACTTTAGCAAGCTCCCCAAAGAAAATAGGCCACACTTTCAAATCGAGGACTGGAGTAGTGCAATACAGACCACAGCATTCCAATTGGAATAAATTATATAAAGACATATACTTGTAAGCTTTTAAAAAATGGAAAATCTGCTGGACCCGGGAATATACCGCCAGAGTTATTTAAGTACGGGACTGACAAACTTTTTAAATAACTTACCAATTTATTTTAAAACTGCATCAACGGAGCGGAAGTACCTGGCGAATGGAAAACATCTTATATGTCGACGATCCAGAAGAAGGGAAGCAGAGAAGAATGCCACAACTACAGGCGCAAATACTTACTAAGAAAATCGAAAATGACTACAGCGACCTAGAAGCGGAAGAGCAAGCCGGCTTCAGAGCGGGAAGATCTACAGCGGACCACCTCTCCTGGGAAGCCCTAGAGAGGACTAACATCAACGTCAACTTAATTAGAGCCATAAAGAATCATTATATGGAGACAATACAACTAGAATAAAAATAGCAAAAAGGACATCAAAAGGCTTTAGAGTGGATAAGGGCCTGAAACAAGGTTGCTGCCTCTCACCGACGTTGTTTAAAATATATCTGGAGCAAGCTTTGAAAACATAGAAACGAAAGTGTAAAGATATGGGCATCCCACTAAATAACCCAAGTTTATATATTTTGAGCTTTGCAGACGATCAAGTAACTTTGGTCCGAGACTACGAAGACCTGGAGTATATGACCCGGAAATTAGTTGAAGAATATATCAAATGGGGCCTTGAAGTGAACGTTAATAAAACTGAATACATGTGTATAGGCGGACTACAACAAAACCTTATCCTCGAAGATACACAACAGAGAATAAAACCCTGCAACAAATATAAATACCTCGGAATGTACAGGGTTATTCATTATATTTTGACACCCACCTGCAGCCGTAATTAAAGGTAATACAAAAAAAACTTAAATTCAAAAGTTGTATGGTTTTTAATATATTATCTTTTAGAAATGTCAAAAGAAAACAATTGCCTGTCAAATGTCAAAAAACCGCATAAACTTAATTTTTTTAATTGGAACACCCTGTATATTATTACATATTTGGATTGTGCGAAAAAGTGTAGACATATTGCATGAATAATGTCCTATACCTATCTCTAACGATTTTTGAAATAATGACAGTTGGAAATCGACCATTTATCAAGTTTGACAGCTTGTAAAATCTAAACGGCTAAAGATAGAACAAAACGGTTTGCACTTTCCTATATTGGTTTTTCATAAGCTATCGTATGACACTAACTTTTTATTTAACCAGAGGTTAAATTTATCCGGGCTTTTTAACCTCTGGTTAAATCTAAAGTTGGTGTCATACGATAGCTTATGAAAAACCAATATAGGAAAGTGCAAACCGTTTTGTTCTATCTTTAGCCGTTTAGATTTTACAAGCTGTCAAACTTGGTAAATGGTCGATTTTCAACTGTCAATATTTCAAAAACCGTTAGATATAGGTATAGGACATTATTCATTCAGACATTTTCGCACAATCCAAATATGCAATAATATACAGGGTGTTTCATTTAAAAAAATTAAGACCGAGACCGAAACATCCAGGGACTTAGAGCCATCAACCTGCTAAACAGTGTACTATGGGACAAAAGCATATCGAAAGCCAATAAACACCGAATATACAATAGTATCATCAAAAGCATAGTCACATATATATACGACAATGAGGTGTGGCAATTAAAACAACGCTCAGAGAATTCGTTACAGGTAACCGAGATGGACTTTTGGAGACGCGCCGCGGGCAAGGTCAGAAGAAATCCGAAATGAACGGATTCAAGAAATTATCAATGTCAGACATACAATAGTAGAGGACATACACGTGGCACAACTCAAATGGTATGGAGACGTCCAGAGGATGGGCGAAGAAAGCTACTCAAGCAAATCCTTAACAGGGGAGAAGAAAAGGAATGCGACCTAGAAAAAGGCTGAAGAGAGGGCATCATCATCATTACCCAAGAGAAATAGAATTGGAAGAAGACCTGTGGATGAACAGGAACCAATGGCGACTGGAGATCGGAAGACGTCAAAGAACGTTTTAACCCGATGTGTATATATACAGGGTGTCTTAAATACCGTGTGCCACTATTGCTATCTCCGAAACGATAAGTGCTACGAGGTCGGTTAAATTAGAGAAAAGTTGCGTTTTTTAATACCCATTCAGAATCCGTCTACAGTGTCGTCAAATTCCCGTTAGTTTCTAAGATACAGGGTGATTTATGAAAAATGCCTAAAAATATTTCGTCGATTATTACAAAAACCGTTCATTTTCGAGACACAGTTTAAATTCGAAAGTTTTATAGTTTTTTCCGCTCTACAATATGGTCTCTTCAAATTTCACCTCCGGCGTTTCGTGTTCGGGCCACCATCATCAACTCAATTTTCTTAAATAAGGACCTGGATTTTTTATTTCACATTTTAAGAGCTTCTGATGTCCCAAAACCAACGACGCATCGCACTTACTCGAAAAAATACTTTTTACACTTTTTATTTAATTCCTACCAAAATTCTCTTTTCTTGTCTCTCTCTAACACATTATGTTCTTATGGAAAGTGCCAATAATATGAATTTTTTGAATGAATGAGATACGTCATTGGTTTTGGGGCTGCAAAAGCTTTTAAAATCTGAAATAAAAAATACAGGTCCGTATTTAAGAAAATTAAGTTGATGATGGTGGCCCGAACACGAAAAGCCGGAGGTGAAATTTGAAGACACCAAAAACTATAAAACTTTCGAATTTAAACTGTCTCGAAAATGAACAGTTTTTGTAATAATCGACGAGATATTTTTAGGCATTTTTCATAAATCACCCTGTATC